>BGNK01003562.1:40988-55709 GCA_003297005.1 Symbiodinium sp. clade A Y106
CCACAGATTCACAGAAAGCAGTGGTGTTTATTCGCATAATCTGCGGGTTGACATTTTCCTCTAATCGCGCTTCGACGCGCAAAGCTTGTAGCTGAGCACTGGCTTGATTCAGGTCCCACTTTGGGATAAAGAACAAACCATCAGGGAAAGCAGTTTCATTAGGGAAGGATTCAAGCCATTTTGTTTGTGCATGGTTAGAAAATTGCAGATTGCTCAACACAGGATCTTGTTGCTGCGTCTGGAAGAGAAAAGACGTAAGCACTCTGAGTTTATATGCAGCCATTCCCACAAATTGACATTGCTGCAGGAAGTCAGCAATCGCACCTCCATGTCTCACAAAGAGTGCCAGTGCTTGAGTCCACGTGTGAATTTTAACAGCATTGTTGCTCGGTTTTTGTGTCCATTTAGTCCAAAAGGAGAAAATGAGAGCAAAATCTTGGCATGTGCTGCCCCATTTGTTCCACTCCGTGCGAGTAATTGGCGGATTCCACTGAAGCGGCAGCGCATTAGCAAAGCCTAAACTGTACATTTGCTGGCAAGATCGAAATAAGAGATTTGAACTGTTTTGTGCTGATGTTTGTTCTTCGGGCGCGAATTGCTGGTAAAAATCAGGTTCACGATTCATCTCCATCCATTGCCAAATCAACTGTGCAACTAACAGCTGAAGTTTGTGCCATTTACTTCTGATTGCCACCGGCATGTCGGTAGTACAAATCATGGCATGTTTGGCGCAAGTGGGCCAACCAGCGCGGTTAGAGAGCTCGGATGGCCAATCTTTTCTCAGTTCAGCAAATCGGGGGCAATCCCACATGACATGCTGAATCGTGCTGTCATCGTTAAGACAGTATTGACAATGGGGCGTTGCTTTAATTTTCATGTGACACAGTCTGTTTGAGCGTTTGTGGTTTAGAGTTTTAGGGTTTAGGGTTTAGGGTACTGGCTGATTAACACACTCCCATAGCTCCCAACGAATCTCACACACACATGTTGCAAAAACATACGCCTTTCATTCACAAGTATCGACAATGTCGACAAGATAAGAACTGCCACGGCAAACCGTTTGTGCGGTCGGACGTGTTTAGCAAGTTTAGCTCCAGTTGCAAGGATGCGGTTCGAGCGATGCGCCCTGCTTGCGTCACTGGCTGCGATTGTCTCTTTGACATTCATGGGCAGCCGCTGCTTGTATGCTTCGCCACCCCTCGCGGCAATGGAGCTTGCAACAGTTCCTAGTTCAACTACAGCTACAACGACAAGCCACTTGCCGACCTTAGTGGAAGCCATGCGAGGTGCAGGAACAGACAAGGGCCCAGGTGGTCACAAATATTATCGCTACTACAGGAAGTGGTTTGCAGAGTTTCAGCAAAAAGCCGGCTTGAAACTGCTTGAAATCGGAGCTCAGGCAGGTGGGTCACTTTTGGCTTGGAGTCGTTATTTTGCAAATGCTGAATTGATCATGGGTTTAGCATATGGTGACCACACGGAGGGCGTGGAGGACAGGGCCAAAGGCATGAAAAAGGTGGTTGTTCGCTTTGGTGATCAAGGCCACAAGGAAACCATGCAGTTCCTCATCGAGGACGGTCCATGGGATTTGATAATTGACGACGGGTCGCATTACCCTCCTCACATGATCTTCAGCTTCTTTCACTTATGGAACTCTGTGAAGTGGGGCGGTGTTTATGTCATAGAAGATTTGGAGACAAACTACTGGCGAGATGGACGCAACATCTATGACTATATCATGAAAGGAGATGGAATCTGGAATGGGCCGAACTTGTCCGCAGTTGCCAAGCTACAACAGTTCGAGCACATATTGGTGCGCCACCAGATTGGTGCCCCTCAACTTAGCATCATGCAGGGTGACCATAACATTTGTTCCATTGAGTGGGGCATGAACATCGTGGCTATCAAGAAGTGCAGTGAAGACGAAAGGGCCAACAATCCAGACTATCGGAACAACACGGCTCATCGATTTTTTGACGAGCAGGCAATGGCGAAGTGGATAAATCAGGCAAGATCGACCAACCCCACCATGTGACTAAGACCGGTTTGGTCGTTGACACATCATGCAGGCTCGGGCAGGCAGCGCAAAGACGTCCGTTCTGCTTGACGGTTGACTGAGCAGTTTGTGGAGCATGTGCTTCGGTTTTCTTGATAGATAGAGGTACCCATGCAAAATCTAAATTGTCCTGTTGGTTGATAGCCAGACTTAAGTCAATGTTTGCTTTTCGTGAAGAACATAGGAATCCCTAAATCTGTTGTGTGGAAACCATCTTCGCATTTGTTGTTGCTGATCGCAATTGTTTCTGCATTCTGTATCCCAATGATTTCAGTGTATTATCTTATTTTCCAAATCTCGAAAGATGGTGTAGCTATGCTTGAGTTAGTTTCTGCTTTAGCAGGGAACCGGTCCAAACCCATCCGAGTTGCAAATAAGTTGAGAAATCGAGGGCAAGGGTGGGTCTTGAATCCATCACATGCTTTTTTGAGAAAAACACCCGAACATGCAAAGCAGCCACATATAGCAAGCGAAGACTGACCAACAAACAAAACAACGCATATAGTAAACGAAGCGAAGATGCACCAACTAGCAAAGAAACCGCGTATAGCAAGCGAAGACACACCAATAAGCAAAACAACCACATATAATGAGCGAAGACTCACCAACAAGCAAAACAAATGCACATTACAAACGAGGACGCACCAACTGCCAACGGTGTGGGGTGGTGGCGCGTGGTGGTGTGGTGGCGGTGTGTGTGGTGGCTGTCTGTGCAGGCGTGTGTTGGTGTGCGATGGTGTGTGGTGACGTGTTTGGAATGTGGTGGTTGTAGTGGTGGTGGTGGTGGTGGTGTGTCGTGGTTTGCTATGGTGCTGTGTGTGTGTGGTGGAGTGTAGTGAGTGTAGTGGTGATAATGGTGAGCACTGCCCTTCTGCCCATCCTCTCGTCGTGGCTCGAGGGTGAGATCTTCCAACACGATATGCAACAACAAATGTTCAAACACGAATGTGGTGGCTTTCACTCTTACATGCGATGTGCGGCATCTTAGTACTACGGTTTCATGAGTAGCCGAGTAGCCTCGGGCGATCCTTGTTTGAGCTTCGTCGCGGCCAGGTCAGCTGCCGCATGTCGTGGCGATTCTTCTGTTTGTTCATTGTGTCTGTTGTAATAGCAGTGCTGCTGGTTGAGACTGGGCACAAAAACGGCAGCTTTCGTGGGCTGTTGCAGAGTTGTCGCGAGACATCACGCACATCGCCGCGCAGCCAAGACCCTGGTTTGGTGTCGGGCCGCATCCAAGTTGCAAGCAAAGCATGGTTTTGATCTTTTTTCAGGTTTTTGAGACTCGAACAAACAAGCTCGAGATTGTTTGACCCTTCAGGATCCCAGCCACGTCTGAAGCCGGCTAGGGTCTTTGTGCTGTCCATGCCGAAGACTGCTGCTGGCTCCATTTCGAAGGCGGTAAGCCAATGGTATAGGGATGGTGGTCCCTCAGCTCAAATGCAGCTTTACATGCATGTCGCAGCATCCACTTTTGAAGTGTGTTGGCCAACAAACTTGCCACGGCGATAAACTACAATGCAAAACACCCACAAGTCAAAACCGCAGCAATGGACAGAAGCTCCATGTCCTGACAGAGAGACGCAGGAAAGGCTGACCAAACCCAAAGTTTACATCCCGGCACCTACTAGTAGCAGACCTAGCAAACTCAAGACGAACACAGTACTGACGACAGACAGATACTAGGAGACTAGCTAAATGTAGCGCCTGGTGGTACCATACGGGCGCTTCTGAATCCAAACTTTGGTGAAAGATTGTTTCCAGCAGAAACAGTTGATTGGCTCCATGTGGCCACTGGCGGCGGAAGATTGCATATTGAAGCGCCGTTCCTTGAGGAGCTTGGGTGAAGGTTGGCATGCCCCTGAGCGGGGCCACGCTGCACTGCAGATAACTCAGTGCGAGAGTCTGACAGACGTCGCTAGTACTACTAGTTGCTAGGGCAGCACTTGATTGTACATGTACATAAATTATATAAACGTTTGAAGTGCTGATCTCCTCAGGAGATGCTTCGCAGGGCAAGATGTTCGTTTGCCATTATCCTTATCATGAGACCTGCGGAGCGATGCAGCACTTGACATGCACGCCAGACAGCTGGTGCTTGATTGTGTCTGGTGTTCGAATGTTGGGTCCGGAATTGATGTCATTGTTTTTCCAGAACGCTTGTGGAGGACGTCACGCAGAGAACTCAACCCCATGCCTGCAACTGCGTAATTGGAGTGACGAAGTCGTGGCTGACAACTTCATGCACTACTGCAGATCAATACACTATGGTGAAAAAGGAATGCATGCCAGCTGGTGGTCAAGAACGAAATTGAGCTTCCACAGAGCGGGGCTGCAGTTTTCACTGAACGACTTGATTCGAGATGGTGTGTCAGAGTTGCCAAATGCCGTGTGGGTGCTTCTTCCGTTAGAGAAAGGAAATCGCTTCCGGGAGGAAAGGTTACACCAGTGGCTACCGGGAGCGACCCAGACGCAGAAGCATTTGTAGTTGGCGCAGCCGTAAAGTCAAGGGGCTTCTTGCGTGTGTTGGCTTTCTTGGGCAGACCTAGGTAAACTTGAGCAGAGATGAACCTCACAATCGAGCGGTGTATGCTGACCTACATGCCCGCATGATGACAAAGTGCCAAAGCAGCAGCTTCTGGGCGGAGGACGTTCGCATTTCTCTGATGCACTCCGACACCATGACATTCTTCTACAATGCCACCCTCCCTTGCTAGTTCATCTTCGGATGTGTCACAAGTCTCCGTCTTCCCAGAGGCACTTGTCGTTGCAAGCGCAGCGACCAAAATGGAGCCAACTATGTGCTATGATAAAAAAGGGTATAAAGGCAGTAGACACGAAGGGTTGCGAAAAGTTCCGCAGCCGTCTCAACAATTTCTGTCCAAGCTAATCCATGCGCATGCTGGGGATCCCAAGGCTGTCATGTAACGGGACCCGAACTTGATGGCATGCTTCATGTAACTTCACCGACGGAGGCCATCAATCAAAATGGCAACGCAATGCTGCATGATCGGATGATGCTTGGGTTTTGATCTGAGTGGCAAGAGTTGTGATCTGTGAACCCTCTGAGGCTCCCCACGCCGTAGTATGTTAGTCCCTCTCTCTCTGTCTCTGTCAGGGATGTGATGCGACATCTCAGTTCTGCTGCATGCTGTTGCCTAGATCTGAACGGAGCTTTCGCATACTTGTTGTTCGTGTCTAGGAACTCCTTGTACCGCATTGCCCAGTCGGGACCAGCAGGGGCTCGATTGATTTTGCAAGAAGCTCGGTGGGATGTTGCATCATCAGGTGGAACAATGGTATGGTGCGACTGCCTATCAGTGAAGAAGCGTGTTTCGATCATTCCGATGAGCCTGTCAGGCTGGCATGTCTGGCTAGGTGGGACGTGGACATGTTAGCCCATCAATCCGGCCCGTCCGGTTAGGCTTACGCTGCTGATGCATTGGCCTATCAATCCGGGTTGTCCGGTGAGGCATATTGCTTGATGACGCGTTGGCCTATCAGTCCGGTGGGTCCGGTAAGGCATCTGGCTCAATCTGGCGTGATACAGTTGGCCCATCAGTCCGGTCCGTCCGGTGAGGCATTATACTTCTTGATGTTGGTGCCTATCAGTCCGGTTGGGCATATTCTTGGACGAGGCATTGGCATTATTCGAACGACGGGGGCCTATCAGTCCGGCTTGTCCAGTGAGGCATGTTTTCGTTTATGGCATACCAGCTGGCAAGTCCAATGAGTCCGGTTGCACACGACAATTGTTTGGCGATTCTTTGCAAACCCACTTGTCTGACATACCATGTTGTTGTAATATGTGGACCCGTCAGTGTTGCCGAATCGTTATCTTGGCTATGAAGCATAGGCCTATCAGCCTGGTTTGTCCGATGAGGCGTGCTTTCTTGACGTGCCTTACCCGCCTACCAGTCCCGCCAGTCCGGTGAGGCAGACGAAAATGGACAGTGTTGGCTTATCAGTCCGGTTTGTCCGGTGAGGCGCAATATTAATTGCGTCGTCTATCAGTCCGGTCGGTCCGGTGAGGCAAAACAAAATTGATATGTATTGGCCTATCAGTCCAGTTTGTCTAGTGATTCTGGTGAGGCCTGATACTGGATTTGCATTCTCCGCCTATCAGTCCGGTCAGTCCGGTTAGGCAAATGAAGTTGTCATGCAATGGGCTACTATCGGTGGGCCTGTTGTTGGCAATGCCTCGTCGTGTATCAACCCGGTCAACCAACGAGGGATCTTTAGAAGAGGCGGGGTGCCACATAGTGTATTTGCAGGTCATTGGCTTGCCGCTTTCCCTGGCCTGCATGCTGAGTGCCGCAATGAGAGACTGAGTAGGTCCGGGAGCAGCAACTTGCCCTTTGACGAGGACCCACAGGCACCCAGAGAGACTGAGCAGGGAATTGGGGTTGGCGGGGTTGGTGGGGTGTGTGGGTTTGGAGGGGCTGGCCGGTGCGCGCAGGGTCGAAGTCAGGATACAACATGTTTTGCATGTTAAATATCAGCTTAACCGTGTCATGCTTGCGCAATTAGTTCAGGACGGTGTGCCCCGTCGCTGGTATCCACACGACCCATACACTTGCAAAGTGTCTGGCCATGTCTATTTTGGGCGGGGGCCAACAATCTGCACTTCAGTTTTGCATGAAACTCTGAATAGCTGGTTCAACTGAAACTCTGAATAGCTGGTTCAACTTTTGTGGATAGATCTTATATATATATATATTTGTTTGTTTGTTTGTTTGTTTTTTACAAGCTTGGTGCCGAAGTACCGGGGATGCCTCCGAGCTCCCCCTTCACTTCGCAGGTCACGCTTCGTGCGGGGCATCCGCGACCGCTTGGAGACCTGGGATACCAAGATTAGGCAGCGGAAGATCTGGTCGGTTTAGAGGATGTCGCAGAGTCGAAAACGTTCGTGACAGGGTTCCTCTGACCTTCTTGGATGGTAGAGCTATTCTGACAATTATGTCAGTGTCTCTTTCGCTGGTCGGACAGGCTGGCCTCTGACACTATCGATGAGTGGCTACAGGCCAGTGCATGAAGTAACTTTCGATTGGAACCTAGAGATCTTCCGATTGTGGTTCCCAGAGAGCTTTGCAGGTGCAGCGCGCCTGGATGTACCTGGACTCTCGCCATGTGAGTTGATCGCAGTCCTTGTAGGCACCATTGTAGGCACGTGCGATCTCAGAGCAGAAGCGGAGAAGCCTGGAGCTGATCTGTCTGCATCCCCACATCCGGTCCTCTAGGCCCTGGGCACCCTTCCGACTCCTCCGACGCTTCCGAGAGTTCGGGTTAATTTGTCGAAGATTCAGCGGTGCAGGAAGTGCAGGTGGTGATACGCAGTCTTGTGTAGTCACTGTGAAGTCTGTCTTCGGCAGAGCCTCGTCAGTTCGACTGAGGTGCGGCAGGCCTTGAGTCCCAACCTCCCCCCCACCTCCGGGTCTACGAGTCTACGTCTGCTTTCTTTGCGGAAGCGGAAGTTTCCGAGGCGAAATGAGCTCGTGGAAGCGTCCGTGCAGTCGAACCAGTACTCGCGGAAGGACCGCGGAAGGGTTCCGCGAAGGGGTTTCTAGTTTCAGGTAAAAAAATATGGGAATAAACAACACGGCTCTCTTGACTCTTGGACCCCGCGCCCCGTAGAGTTCGGAGGCACCGCAACGAGACCGGCTGTGTATCTTTGTTCTGGCGCTTTTGCGCCTGCAGGCAAGATGTCGATGCAGAGTGCACAGCCTCAGTCGGACTCTGATTGTATGTTGCACAGGAAAGCCAAATGTCCGAGGCTCCGAGGGGCAGACCGGAATCAACTAGTGACACTGAGGTGGCAGCTTTCGATTCCTCAACCTCATCATGTGCACAGAATGACTGTAGATTCTACACTGTACACCAAGCAGACTAGTCCAGTTGACCGAGCACGTTTGAAATTCTTTGGGGAACTGACGGCGATGGCTGCCGCCGATGTCTTCCTAGGCGATGCTGGTAGCAACGTGCACCACTGGATCTCGTTTATGCGGTCAGAGACATCTGGCAACTTCACTGTTTATGACATGATTTCATGTGAATGCGAGATTGGAAAAGATGCAGGTTGCTTCAGGTTGGTTGGATTCCTGCATTGCTCGCTGACCGCTCCAACTCCGCGTGCTGAACGGTTGTGCTGATTGTTGAGTGCCTCCGGAATATCAGCTCACGTTTTGATTTTGGTTCTTGGGTTATGGCTAACTGCAGATGGAGCCAGTTGCGTGGCACAGCGCAAGCAAAAGTTATTGCACAATGGTTGGTGAAGGAACGATGCGCGACAGAAAACCACATAAAACTATCTTCTGCACTCAACAAGCACCCGCATCTTGAATTCTTCCTACATGTAGTCTAAAAGACCCTCCCTCTATAGGCTGAGTGCACTAGATGTATAGAGCGGCATTGGCTGTTTTCAGCACGTAACATATAGCCTGGAGGCTTCGAAGACTGTGGGCTGCATCTCAGCCTGTATCTTGCAGATCTTGTGCCGCCTCCGATTGTATAAGTCTGGCTCTCAGTGTCTGTTAGAACGATGTAGCGCACATCCGAGAGGACTGAGAGTGCGCAAAGAGCGTCGAAGAGTGTCGGTGCTCTTGAGATTGCGCTTTTGTTACGAGATGCGCTTCGAGAGGGTTGTCCTAATTGTGACGCTGGCTGTTCTTTTTTTTCTGACAGTCGTTGGCAATACATGGCTGTGTTCCTCAACGCCAACATCGCCGACAACACAGTCTTCAGTGACATCGCGTGCATCTGGAACAAGTCAAGCTTCAACAGTTCCTACGACAAAGGTACAGGAACCCGTCTCTTTCGAATGGTGCCAACCGACGAGACTGCCAGCATACACTGCACCTGATGGTGCCAATGAAACTGCCTTTAGGGTGCAGTTGCCGCGCGGCAGTGGCGCGTGCTCACAACTGATAGGAATCTTGTATGGAGTGATGTATGCAACAGCTAAGAAGAGGGCATTTTTCATTGATGAGAGAACCAGCCGACTGCCTGGGAACCATTCTTCTTGGTTCACAAGATTCTTCCAGCCCATCGGTGATCAAAATCGCGACATGGATGCACCACCGCTTGAAGACGTCTATTACGCCGTCAATCCAAACGTCCACAACTTTGCTTCAGGGAGTCAAGTAATCTCTATTGGCTCAGAGAAACTGCCACGGGTCCAAATGAAGCGGCGCTTTACCCGCAGGATGTGGCAGTTCCAGCCTTGGGTGCGGGAAAAAATCTGCCCGATGCTTGGCAAACTCAACCTCACACATCCATACGTCTCTCTATTGGTGCGACGAGGCGATAAGATTCTGGAGAACCGGGCGCCGATTCCACTAAACATCATCACGGAGTTCCTTTCCACAGTTACTTGGAACGGGCTGTTCACCCGCCAGGTCTTCGTGGGCACCGATGACTGTCGCTCAATAAACGAGCTGGCCAAGGCTGCCCCAGAGTACAGTTTCACGAGTTTGTGCCATCTCCATTTTGGGCAGGGCTGGTCTTTGAGCCAGACGCAGAGCGACTTGACCGAGCACTTTTTGAAATTCTTTGGGGAACTGACGGCGATGGCTGCCGCCGATGTCTTCCTAGGTGATGCTGGCAGCAACGTGCACCACTGGGTCTCGTATATGCGGTCAGAGACATCTGGCAACTTCACTGTTCATAACATGAGGACCTACAGCGATTTCATGTGAGTGCGAGATTGGAAAAGATGCAGGTTGCTTCAGGTTGTTTTGATTCCTGCATTGCTCGCTGACCGCTCCAACTCCACGTGCTGAACGGTTGTGCTGATTTTTGAGTGCCTTGCGTGTGCGGGTGTGTGTGTGTGTGTGGACCTCTGTTACCAAGAGGACACAAGGTTTTTGCAACAACCTAGCATTTCAGCTGATCGAATGTGCGAAAATTTCAAGCATGTCTTATTGTATTATTGNGTGTGTGTGTGTGGACCTCTGTTACCAAGAGGACACAAGGTTTTTGCAACAACCTAGCATTTCAGCTGATCGAATGTGCGAAAATTTCAAGCATGTCTTATTGTATTATTGCAGGGGGCCCGAGGGCTCATCATTGCATGCAGCCGGCGTTCCATGCATTTGGAGTGCCTGGCGCAACACCGCGCGCAAGCCACCGGCCCACCCGACCTCCTGTGATCCCTGTGTCGTCACAGCCGATGTCCAGACTGCGTTCCGGGGGGTGGTCCGGAACACATGACGAACACCTGCGAGCATTATGTCGGCGCCACGAGGCCGTCCGCGACTACCAACTCCGTACGACGCGCCCGAGCCCCCGCCGCCGCCAGGTGTCGAGGTGCTGTGCTGCAACCGACTCGCGGCCATGGAGCGCGCTGGCGGAGTCGACTTCGTACGGCTGCCACACCGGAAGATGCAGTGGGCGCCCGTTCCTATCCGACACGGCACAGGCATTGCCGCGTGGCGCCCTGGCCCAATAGTTGCGGTTGGATGCCTTGCAAATACCCGCTGGAGCAGGGGGACCGTGCAGCCGCTGCGGGAGGGTCCTGCGCTGGGTGTTCGACCGTGTCGCCGCAACAAAGGCCTGGAGCGGGGGTGCGCCGGACCCGCGCAACCCCTCGACGGTCCGGCCGCGCCCCCAGAACTGGAACCGACATACCCGCATCACCGGGCGCTCCCAGACCTGCGCCGCGCCATCGCGGATGGAACCAACTCCTGGCTCTACGTGCCCCTGCTGCATGCTGCAGCCGCCGATCTCGCCCCGTCAGCACTCCAAGCCTCGCAGGCCGACCCCCGCTCTGCTGACTGGTGGGAGCTCGCTCGCCAACACCTTGCTGCTTCCACGCCTGTCAGCCCGCATCTTTTTTGTTGCGGCGCTCGCCTGCGCTGTGCCGAAACCACCCCTGCGCAGGCGCACCACCTGCCCAACCTCGCTGCCCGCATCCACGATGCGGGGCTTCCCAGTGGCTCCCTCGTGCACGTGGGCTGGGCAGTGCGCCAGTTGCGCGAGCCAGATTGGAAAGCCTTGCCCCATGATGGCTGGCGATTTGAGACGTTGAATTTCTGGATTCGTTTCAATTCCACGATCTTCGGTTTCACGCTTCTTGCTTTGAGAATCCCTTCGTCTTTGTTTTGTTTTCGTTTCTTTTCTGGCGTCTTCCCTTAATTGGGGGTGGAGGTGGGTGCATTTGCCCAATCGTGGCTCGTCTCACCTGGGATTTCGCCTGCGTTTTCGTTTGCGTTGATTCTGGGATTCTCTTTGTTTCACTTGAGAAGGTTTTTATCCTGGCGCTTGAAGGGACAAGGTTTCCTTCTCTTCTCACACTGCCGGAGACTTTGGAGCTGTCTATGGTTACCTCCTCGCGCCGGTCCAGGAAGCGCTCCTCGAATGCTTTGGCGGCCACGAGCTCGCATCAGCAGTTGACCGACACAGTGACCGCTTCCGTCCGAACCCCGAAGCATCTTCTCCGGAACCCCTACCAGCACCGACCACACCCGAAGCTGCTCCCCGGCCCCCGCCGCCCGCTGCCGCAGCCACCGACCAGCCTGCCTGGATGGCAACCATCTCGTCGGCCCGAACGCCGCAGTGCCTGCACCAATTGAGGCTGCACCTCAGGGGGATGACGCCCTCCTCGGGGATGTGGCAAGGCGTATGCGTGCCGCCACTGCGCGGGGTGGAGCGGGTCGAGGCCGCCGTGGGCGCGGGCGCCGCCGCAGCCCCCGACGCACCAACAACTGCTACCGCCATCCCACAACCACCTTCGGCCGCGCCTCCCCGCACGCAGCGCGAGAGAGCCACAGCAGCCGCTGAAGCAGGCGTGCGACTTGATGCAGTTGACCTTGCGTCTACCTGCCGACAGCGCGCCCTCACGCTGCAGTCGGTCCCCCGACGCATCCGGGGTGCTCTCCGCGCCGCACTGCGCGCCGGCTTGCGACTAGCCGTTCATCCCGCCGGCGCTGAGGATGAAGTGCGCGGTTGGAAACTATTCTGCCTCGCGCCGCGCAAGCTGCTGTATCGCGCGCGTGGTGAGACACGCGTGCCGCCCGAAGAGCCGACGCTGCGAATCCTTCAATGCCGGCAGGTGGGCCGATCTCCTGCACCACACTGCCGCTGCATCCGCACCTGCCGCGCAGTCCCCACGCGCTGACCCCAGTGATGCCGCCCGGGCTCGCCGCGCCACATCCCTCGTCCACCTCTCGGAGAGCTCTCTGCCGCGGCCCGTGCCTTAACTGCCGAACCGCTTGCCGCTTCTGAGAGAGGCGACCGCCCGTCGCCTACGGCCCACCGCCAGAAGGAGCACTGCGGCATGTGCCCGAAGAGCCATGCCCTTTGCCACAGCTAGCCCTTCTTGACTGCTTGCGCACGGCCCGACGCGGCTGGGCCGCCGGGCCTTCCGGCGCCACCAATGAGCACTGCTAGACGATGAAGAGGACGCCCAGCTGCTGCACGGCGCCGGCCTCCGGCTCGCCCGCGCTGAGCTTCCCCCGGCCATCCTCGAATAGGCCTCCGCGTCGGGCGCTTGGTTGCGCTGCGCAAACCCAACGGCAGGGTCCGCGCGATCGTCGTCAGCGACGCTTTCCGGCGACTCGTTGGCCGTGTGCTCGCCAGACACTTCGCGTCGCAGTTCCAGGAGGCGTGCATGCCGCATCAGTACGGCCTCAGCACCCGTACTGGCACCGAAACCGTCAGTCGCCTACTCCGCGCTGCCACCGAAGCATGTCCACGCGCCACCATCCTCTCTGTAGATGCATGTTGCACGTGGCGCGATGCTCGGAGCCCTGCACGCTCGACGCGAGCTCCACCCCCTCCTCCCCTTCGCTCGGCAGTTCTACTCCTCCCGGAGCGCCTACACATGGGACCCCCTCATGCCCGCCTTCTACGCCCTAGCACAGCACGACATCTCCGAGACGGTGAGGCAGTGTTCGCCTTCCTTGACGACGTCTACATCGTCGCCCTGCCGGAGTGGGTCCGCGCCCTGTACGATGCCCTCAGCGCTGCCCTGTGGGAACGCGCGCGCATCCACCTCCATGAGGGCAAAACTCGCATCTGGAATGCCGCCGGCGAGGAGGCCATTGAGCCAGTCTGGATTGGTGACTGGTCCCTCCCCACCGTCAACCATGGGCTCACCGGTTTTGTGTGCTTGCTCACGTATGTTTGGTAAGGTATTTGCACGCTTGCTGCATTCATGACATCTCGTGTGCATTGCAGCAAGCAGGCTCGCAGCTGCCTTCGCCTGCCGTGCAGGAAGAAAAATTCTGTTAGGCTAACGGGCCTTTCTTTGTAAGCCCTCTAGACCCGGTCTCGAGGCCCTTGAACGGCTGTGGAGCTTAGCTTCGCTTCATTCCTCTCCCGCTCGAGATAGGGAGGGGAGTGCATGGTTTTTCATTCGCAGCGGCCCTGGCATCATTTTGCAATTGGCTTTTCTGGCACGTCTGTTTTTCATTATGGATGAGCAGTCAGTGCCGGTGCATTCAGTGCCTGTGAGCGATACAGTACACTTACCGTTGCCAGTGCCCGAGACATCTGATATTGCTACTACGGTGCAGCCTACATGTACTTTGGTGCAGGAGCATGATTCTGATTGCCCGCAGCGTGCACAGTGCATTGTTAAACGTTTTCAGAANCCCGAGACATCTGATATTGCTACTACGGTGCAGCCTACATGTACTTTGGTGCAGGAGCATGATTCTGATTGCCCGCAGCGTGCACAGTGCATTGTTAAACGTTTTCAGAAACGGGCCTCAACCCAGCCTACTCCCTCATTGGAGCAGTCCGCTTCGCCTCCGAGTGTGGATGTTTTCCAGCAGGCTGTGGATACTTTCATTTCAGGTACGGACTCGGCTAGCATTCAGCCGCTCAGCCCTGAGGGTCCACTTCTGCCGCCCTCTCCATCTTACGATGCGGATTTTGAGTGGGTTGCATCTGTGGACAGGAATGATGAGCCTGCTTCGTCAGGGGACACTTCGGGGGCCGGTTCTTGGCATTTGCTGTCAGGTACTTCGGGGACATCGCCAACAGTCGCTGGTGCTGCTCCGGAGTTGGAGTTATCTCCATTGCGCACCGGCCGGCTACTTTTTGATACCAGCCCGGCCGGGGCCCTGCCAANACAAGGTGATCAAACATTCTGATGTGCATTCACAACACTGGACACGTGCATTACATCTTTGGTGTGAACTCTGTGAGCTCACTTCTGCATGCTCGCGACTTTTGCAGGACATTTTGCATAGTGACAATCGTCATGCATTATTGGAACAACTTTTGCGACGTGTTTCGGACAACACTGCTCTTCGTTACATTGCTGTCTTGTGGCAGCTGTTCACGACTGTGAAAGACCTTGAGNTGCATAGTGACAATCGTCATGCATTATTGGAACAACTTTTGCGACGTGTTTCGGACAACACTGCTCTTCGTTACATTGCTGTCTTGTGGCAGCTGTTCACGACTGTGAAAGACCTTGAGTTGGAAATTTCTTCCCTTTCGCAGGTTCAATTGGTAGATGCGATCCATACATTGCAACGGTCTCGGTCACATCATGCTTCACTTCATTCTCTAAATGTGCTTAAGGCCATACGTTTCTTTGCCTCTACAGTCCAGCCTGATGGCTTTCCGTCTCTTTACCAAGGCCTGTTTCATTCTAAGGCTTGGCAGTCAAGCAGCATGCGGAAAGAGGCCATTCCCTTGCCCCTTGCATTTGTTTTGTG
>BGNK01003563.1:0-24109 GCA_003297005.1 Symbiodinium sp. clade A Y106
ATCTTGGAGTGATCATTGGCTTCGGGTTTTTGGTCGTGCCCAACCCCGCTAAACAGCTCCAGGTACTCCTACACCCTCGTACTGTACCACTACTGTACTACTACTGTACTACTACTGTAATACCACTGTACTACCACTTTACTACTACCGTCATACTACTGTACTACTGTACTACTGCACTACTGTAATACTATTGTACTATTGTACTACTATTGCACTACTACTGTACTACTACGGTATTACTACTGTACTACTGTGCTACTACTGTACTACACACCACTGCACTGCATCAGGCCTCAGATGTGGTCGATTGTGGAGGGGGGTGTAGGTTGGAGGCAAAAGCCTTCAGAGTGAAAGGTTTCAGTTTTGGTAGCTATTTTCGAGTGACCATGGCTTGGCTTCGACTTTTGGCTCCCCAAACCTCGCTAGACAGCTGTAGTACTGTACTACTGTACTACTACTGCATTACTACTGTACTATTACATGTACTACTACTGTACTACACACCACTGCACCGTACCAAGCCTCAGACGTGGTCGATTGTGGAGGGGAGGGAGTGTAGGTTGGAGGCAAAAGTTTTCAAGATGACGGGTTTTTAGTCTTGGTAGTTATCTTGGAGTGGGCGTGGTTGGCTTCGAGCTTTTGGTCGTCCCCAAACCTCGCTAGACAGCTCCAAGTACCTCTAAACGCTCGTACTGTATTACTACTGTACTACTACTGTGCTACTTGCTACTACTGCGCTACTGTACTACTGTACTCTGTACGACACACCACTGTACCGTACCAGGCCTCAGACTTGGTCGATTGTGGGGAGGGTGTTTAAGTAATCGAAATAAATGAAATAAGTGAAATAATCGAAATAATTAAAATCGGCTGATTTAAATATTTCTATTCTTTCCGGTCGTAAATAATTCAATTTTCTGAAGAGTTACTTTTCAGAAAATTTGGTGCTATCGAACCGCTGCGCTGCTGTTTATCCATTGCAAATACTGGCAGCAAACAGGGGCGGTTCGATAGCACCAAATTTTCTGAAGGGTTAGCGACCCCACTCCCACACCCCCCCCCACCCCCAGTTCTCTCGTGTGGGTTGAAAACTAGACGGCTGTTGCTGTTGCTGCTGTTGTTGTTGTTGTTGTTGCTGCTGCTGCTGTTGCTGGTATTATTATTGTTGTTGTTGTTGTTGTTGCTGTTAAGAGAACACTTGCTTACGTTCGTGTGCTTATGCCCTGTTGCATATGTTTTCCTGCTTACTTTCTTTTGTTTATGCTCTTTTGTGCTTACGCTCTTTTGCTTATGCTCTTTTGCTTATGCTCTTTTGTGCTTATGCTCTTTTGCTACTTATGCTCTTTTGTGCTTATGCTCTTTTGCTTATGCTCTTTTGTGCTTGTGCTCTTTTGCGCTTGTGCTCTTTTGATAATGCTCTTTTGCGCTTATGCTCTTTTGATGTGCTCTTTGGCGCTTATGCTCTTTCGGATACGCTCTTTTTATGCTCTTTGCTGATTTTGGAACATCCTAGGCCTTAGGCAGGAATTGCATCATAAATGTAGCCACGCTGGGGCGAACTCCCAGGTTGAACTGGGCTATGTTGCAGAAGGTCAAGTCTACCTTGCATCGAGACTTGGTCTTGTACAATGAGGATCATCATCCCAACCATATTGTTTGCTTCTGTCCTCGGTTTTTTCTTCGTGGGCTTTGCACACATGGGATGATCCCTCTGTATTCAAGAGCTTGGAGGGCTCGGCAGAAGAATGGCGGCCAAAAATGCTGGATCAAATTCCTGCACATCTCTCCAGACGGTACTCCTGGAGTTTCTCCAAGTCTGCGCCGTTGCCGCGAGGCACAGTATTTTTGAAACGCAAGAAACAGTTCGCTAAAGGACGGACTATTATCTCTTATTCACAAGTCTTGGTGCACAAACTGTTGGAAATGGCATCTGTAGCTTTGACTCTGGTTGCCAAGAGACTATATTCCGATAGCCCAGGTATGCAAAGCATGCCGCAACTGTGGGAATCACTCCACAAACACTGGGCCAGACCCAGCACCGACGACGATGTAGAATGGAACGACGACTTCGTCGGTTTTTCAGTGCAGTGCCCCGCAAGGACATCTTGCAATCGGTACAAACCATCGTCCGCGAACACCATCAGCTCACGGGCTGCTCTGTTCGCTCGGTCGATTTGTTGTCCAAGACAGGACACCCGGGAAATCCCCGGGGAAGGACAAAGTCCAACCTCAAACGATGCTGGATCGCTGACATCCCAGCCATCGTGGAGCTGTCTTTTTCAACTGGAGTGTTCACGGCGGCCGGAAAGTGTCGTCTCCAGATCGAGGGGACCTGCATCGGAAACCGGATTTCCCCCATCCTTTCAGGCCTGCCGGTGTTCATGGCGGAGAGAAAGTTTCTCCAGTCTCTGCCAACAACTTTGTTTTCCTCCTTTCTGTTTCTCAGATATGTAGACAGCCGGCTTTTGCTGGGGCCGACAGCCACGTTGGAATCAGGGCAGTTAAACGCATTCTGTGATCCCCATTTTTACGATGGGATCTTGCTTGAAACGGTCTCGGATCATCAATGGCTGGGTTTTACAATTGATGCCAAAGCCCGGGCTGCAACTTTTAATCTTCCAGAGAAGCCCTGGCAGATTCGTTCACCAGCCAGTGCGGGATCCTGGAAATTAGCAGCCTCCGGTTTCTTCTCTCGTGCTTCGTTGATTCGCCAGTGCCTGGCCCCCTGAAACAGTTCCAGGGCAAATCCGAAAGCTCAGGCAGCTTTATGTACAGGCAGGATTTCCTGTGACTGCTTTGCAATGAAGTCAATAATGGCTCTGGTTTTGTGGCAGTTGTAATTTGTGCTTGACGGGTCAATTCTCAGTTATCACACTGCAAGCCCAGTGAACCTTTTGGGTTTCAATTATCAACTATCCTGGGCAGGTAAGCTGTCAAGCCTTTTGCTGAGCAGATAGCTGCGCCCAACATCACTGTTGAGCCATGGCCCAGCAGCACCATTTTCACTTCTTTGGAAAGGCGCCGGTACCCCCACCAGGAGCAGCACCTCGACCGCCGCTGACTGTCATTTCTACTCCCAGCGAGTTGGTGCCGACAAGGTCCGAATCAGTGCATCCTCCGCCCCGTGCATCTCTGCCAACCCAAAACCGGGCACCTAGCAGACCGGTCAGAGCTGCATCGGAATACACCGACCCAGCTCGTCGCAGGGTGCAACAATCAGAGCACGACCGGGCCAGAAGTCGATCCAGGCACCGAAGGCGTCGACACCATCATCGTCGACACGAAGATGTACCGGAGCCACATGCACGACCTATGTCTGCACCTGCTGAGCCCAGGCCCATGCAAACTTGTTCACCGCCTGCTCGGCCACCGTACAGGTCTGCCCTTCACTCTGTTGATTTCTATGAAGAGGGCATGACCCCTCTGTTATGGTATATGTTCTTGGTGTTGCATTATCATGAGAATTTCTTGACAACTGAGAAGCTGCACAAGTGGCCGATCATCCCGCATAGCAAAATGCGGAACTTCACTGACCGCATTGTGTTTTCCCGGCAAAATTCTTTGCCGGTCTCCAAAATCCTCAAAACTGAGGCCGAGGAGGTGGTACGCTTTTTGCTGTCAAGGTTTGGCGCAGCCGATCGTCCATTTCTGCCGGTTATTCCAATCAGGCAGAAAGAAATTGTGACCTTGGCCGCCTTGGCCAGGGCCTACAGGTCCCTTTATCCATTCGCTTGTGGTCGTGGTATCTATGCTTGTTGTTTCAGCCCATGGCATGGCCATTTGCGGTTGCCAGGCTTTGCGGCAACCAGGCCTCATCTGGGTAGCCGTCCTTCGGCCCCTAAAAGGTGAAGTGCTGCAGTTCGTCACACTACTGCATTTGATGCCTTGAGGTTTGGTGACTGCAGTCATCAGGGTGCCGTTGTTCGGCCCTCACACTGAGTGTTGTTGTTGTTGTTGCTGTTGTTGTTGTTGTTGTTGCTTTTGCTTATCTATTTCTCGAGTTGTACAGCTTGGGCTCCTTTGCTAGTTCCCCAATGAGTAAGCGCGAGGGTGGAACGGCCTGCACTTGAGCCTCTGTTGGCGCAGTACGTAGAGTTTCGACTCCTGCGCTTTTGCCTGGAGCTGTTGTGCCGCCTTAGAGTGGCCGCGACATTGGTCGTGTATGTAGCTCGCTAGTAGGTCAGGCCAGACCACTGCGGATGAAAGTCGAAAAAAGTCGAGCCAAGTTGATGCTGGATTTCGTCAAAACTTTGCCCAATTCGGGCCCAAGCAAAAAGAAGAAGTTTCACCAAGTACTTGACATGGTCTTGTCTCGCACGTGAACAGAGTTCCGTGCAACCTTTCTACGGGTGACCTGTCTTCAATTCTTTGTATCTGCCGAGTGTCAGTAGCCGTTTTGCTCTTGTTGTCTGTGGACAATAAGCCGGAGCGAGCCACCTCCCGGTCCCGTTCCCCACAAACATGGCGATACTATTGGTCCACCTTCGATGGCCTTCACTGGCAGAAGAACTGGCTCCCAGTAACCAGACAGTGGCTCTTTCAACGCCTGGGGAAGGATCGTGAACAGCAGATGACTTTAGAAGAAGTTCCTACAACGGTCAAAAGTGAGTCCGCTTCGCCGAACAAGCGAAAGCGATCAGCTTCGCCGTGACTCGTTATCGCTGTGACAGAGTATGGCTTTTGATTGCATGTTCTTGCCGGCATTTCATCCTGTCGATCGTACACTCCCGTCACCGTTTTGGACATGAGATTCTTTGACTTTCCTGAGCAGTGAAAAAGCATAAAATGGCGCAGCTTACAGTCCTGCCAATTGCTTCAGGAGATGTCATTGCCATTCTTGTTTCTGTGTGTTTCAAGCCATTGTAGCTGATACGAGTGCCGACCTCGGTAAGATTTTTACAGCAAGCAGACATTGCTCGTCCTTGTTCTGCTTTTTATCACTAATCAGAATCAAGGTCGCTGCTGTGGCCGTATGCAGAAAGATCTTTTCTGAATTGGACACGTTCTTGTGTTAGTTGCCCTTGTAGCTTGTTGCGTGTGTGGCACTCTGTCACTAAGAGTATCTTCTGTCAGCATGCAGGGGGCCAGAGAGCTCATCATACAGCTCGGGCCAACGAAGCTCTGTATGATGAAGCCAGGAAAACGTACCTGCAGACCAGTTCCTGGTTGCTAGCATGCACAGCTGGATTGGTTACATTTTGCACAGCATTCATGTCACTAGGTTTTTGCTTGATAATGCATGCATGCATGTGTATGTATGTATATGTATATATGAATGAACGAATGTATGTGTATATATACATGTACAATATGCTATAGGTTATGTTCTATAGCATTATTCTATTTTGGGTCATGTTCTGTTATGTTTTGCAGTATACTACATACACCTACACATATACATATACATACATACATGCTGGCATATGTATGCTCGCAAATGAGTATATATATATATACACATGTACATGCATGCATGCATGCATGCATGCATACAAACCACCCAGATATATGTATGTATGCCCGCAATACGGAGATAGACTCTGACATGTGCCACCTCCATCCTCTAGATGCTTGAACTGTTCTGGGCGTCATCTCTGCGCTCTTGCAACTGCTACCATTGTAGCGAAAATTTGTCAGTCGTGGTGCTGTTGGTTGTGGTGGTGGTGTCAATGGTGGCGGTGGCGGCGGTGGTGGCGGTGGTGGTTGGAGCAGAGCTGCGCCAGCTGATCACGGAGATACTTCGTGGATGATAGTAACAAAGATGATGAAAACGACGACGGACACTGACGATGGAAAGATGACGACCTATGTGGTGACTGTGGTGGGATACGAATGGTGATGCAATAAAGATAACCATTTCGGCGATGATGATGACGGCGCGGATGACATGATTACGACTGTGAAGACCTGTTGAAACATGTGTTCATAAACAGGATGCCACGCGGGATAACGAGGAGGTCGATGATGCTCTGGAGGATGATGACGACGATGACGAGGATTATGATGTTGCATGATGATTCCGACGTATATGAACATAATGGCAAGGGAAGGTTCGAGCAATAAAAACATGGTAATGATTAACATGAGTTTGCAGAAGCAATCGAAGGCGGAGGAGGAAGGAGGAGGAGGACCGCAAGGCATTGATCCGACGGTGAGCCCCACGGCCAAAACCTCCCGACCACCACAAAAACCAAGCGGCTGACAACTCTAAACCCTACGGTCCAAGCTTGCGGCCTACGCCCGGCAGGCCCTGCAGAATGTGCTTCAAGCCTTTAGGCCGACAGATGAACTCCTGCTGGCGAGGAACCTTTGATTTCCAAAGTTCAACGTTGTTGACCATGTCGGTGGGCACGGCCTTGGTTGAAGAACTGCATGCCTACCCATGGGCTCCATAGTAGTTCCTTTTTGGGGTTCATATTTATAGAATCCTATAAGGTAATCCCAAAAAGGAACTACTATGGAGCCTATGGGTAGACACACAAGAGTATATGCTATTCGTCAGCTGCATTTCAAGTGTGTCGCTAGTCTTGACATGCTATTCTTATTGCTAGTTTTGGATGGTTACCATGCTGAAAAAGGTACGTTGCTTGCGTTCCTATGTTTGTGTTTTTCAGCCTTGCTGACCTTAAGAGTATTGCTATTGCTCTTGTTGCTGATGTCCTCGTTGTTACTGTTGCTGTAGCTGAATGCATGACCCCTAAACCCACACCCTACTAAGCCACAGTTCCATTGCGGGTTGCGGGTCTTCGGGTTTGAGTTTATTTACGGCCCTACGGGTGCAGTTGCGGTGAATCCATAAACGAACAAGCCAAAAAGTTGTGCATGCCGCGGCTAAACCCTAAACCCGAAAGCCAGGCAACACCTGAAGTGCTGATGAGGGCTCTTTGCCCAGGACTAGGTGTCGATTTCAAGAGTCCCGAAAAATACGGGCCCTATGCTAAGCACTACTGGACATTGAAAGTTATCCCGAATCGATGCCTAGTGGAGTCTATGTATGCATGTTACCTGGCACTGCTTGTCTAGACCCAAGAGTAACCTAGCAATAAAAAGGCTGCCCTTTTTGGTTTAAAGGGGGTGTATATAAGGGAACTTAAACCCTAAAAAAGGGAATAAGGGCCTACTCTGGGTCCTAGTTGTTGAATTCGATCCAACAGGGGAATACAGGGATGGTCCGCTGGACTACAAGCCGAGATGGTTCGGCTTCTATGTATGCGGGTATACCCATAGGCCCCAGAGTAGTTCCTTTTGGGGTTCATATGTAGAATTCTATACGGTAACCCCCAAAAGGAACTACTATGGGGCCTATGGGTACATATACATATACTTATGCATATATATATATATATATATGAATTTATACATGTGTATATATGTTTATGTATATACAAGAGTGTGTATATGCAGACTATAATAACTTTCCTGTGTAAAAAACTTCTATTTACAGAGAGACAGAACAGAGAGATAACAAAACAAAGGGGCAGAGAGAGAGAGAGAGAGATAGACTGAAGCGAAACGAACACGAAAGAGACACCGAGACGCTCCAGGCTGCAAACACAGCCCCCCTAAACCCTAAACTCCAAACCCCTAAACCCAAACCCCTAAACCCCAAACCCCTAAACCCCACAACCTAGACCCTAAACCCCGCGCCCCAAAACCCCACAACCTAAACCCTAAACCCCAAACCCCTAAACCCCACAACCTAAACCCTAAACCCCATGCCCCAAACCCTAAACCTTCTTTCTTTAACCAGGAGGCGGTGCTACGTTCAGCCTGCAGCCGTCTCCTTAGGTGTAGGGGTTCTCGGGTTTCCGACTTCGAACTTGACGACCTCTGCTTAAGGAACACGGGTTTAGGGTTCTGGGTTTTGGGTTTAGTTTGGGGTTTAGGGTATATTTTCATATAAATATAATATATACATATATATATATACATATATATGGGTTCTGGGTTTCGGGGGCAGGGTTCTGGCTGGGGATCAGATATCGGAACAGGTTAGAAATCAAACGGTGAACCTTGCTGACAGACAACGAAGATCTGTGTGACGCTTATGGGGCTTGTGGTTTAGGGTTCAGGGTTGATGGCCTTGAACTGCTGGGTTGTGGGGGTCTTTCGTTGCTGAATAAGAACTTTGTCGGATTTCGATTTCGTGCTGAAAAACCGTAAACCCCGAACCCTCAGCCCAAAGCCTAACCTTAACCCCTGAACCCTGAACCCTAAACTCTTAACCCTTTATGCAGGAGTTTGGGGGTTTATCAGACTAGTGACCGGTGTAAGCAACTGAAATGCGCGTAATTACAGTCGTCCTCATTCTACTCCGCTCTCTGCTTGGAGGCCCAGGGGACTTAGTAAGTAGGTTATAAGCAGGGTTATACTTGGGGTAACTCCATTTCAGGTACTTTTCACCCTATTTATAACCTACGTACTAAGTGTGTTGGTCCTCTAAGTCTAAGTAATGCTAACCCCCCGTTTTTTGGACCCTTATAGATCCCGAATAAGGAGCCTTGCTACTTATTAAGTCTCCTGGGCCTGTCAATGAGGGAGTGCTCGGCTCCGAAACATTGAAACCAAAGTGCATTTCCTGCATTGCTGCCTGTTGGATTCCTGAGACTATGAAGTCAGGAGAACAACCAAGCCCTAGAAACCCATCAAGACCCCTTATGAAACCCCATATTCCCCCTAAAGCCAGTAACCTCTTTACTAGACCCCTGAAAAGGCCCGGATTTGGATACTAGACCGTGAGCCCTCAACCCTAAACAACCCAACCCCTCACACCCCCAACCCCAACCCTAAACCCCAAACCCTAAACCCTAAACCTTAAACTCCTAAACCCTAAACCCCTAAACCCTAAACCCTCAACCCCAAACCCCGCAGCCCGAAATCCCCAACCCCAGGATCCTCAACCCTCAACTCCCCAACCATCAACCCACAAGCCCTCCAGCTTGGAATCGAAGCTGAGTCTCTCTAGGTTTTAGGGCTTAGGGTTTAGGGGTTTAGGGTTTAGGTTTTAGGGCTTTAGGGTTTCGGGTTTGGGCTTTACGGCTTAGGGTTTACAGGGCTTCCGAAGGTTTCGGGTGTAGGGGTCTAAGGGTTTAGGGTGCAATGGGTTAGGGCTTCAGGGCTTAAGGGCTTAAGCGTTCAAGGGTGTACGAGTTTCGGCCTAAGGGTGTAAGGGTTGCGGCTTAGGGCGAAAAGCATTTAAAGCATGGCGCGTACAGCATCAGAGCTTTATATCAGTGGAATGCACGCCTACTGCAGAATATCATCCTGACTCGCAGCACTCCGCAGAACCCATAACCCAGCTCAATGCTTGTAAGAACCCTGAGGATAGCCGAGTTGAAGGCTTAGTAGTAAGTATCCTGAGAACCGCTCCATTCGGAAAACTAACAAGCACGAAGAGAAGCCTTGAAACACAACATTTGTAACTAAAGATAGTGGGTAGCTATAAGAGGAGTTATATAAGTCCCGCAATATGGGCTGTAGTTATCATATTATCACCGACTCAAAATAGCCGTGAACCTCCAGTTGAGCCACGAATGACCTGCACTGTTGACAACCAACCCACTATAAACTGACGTGAACCTCATTCGTACCTTTAGTGGCCCTCACTACTAACTGCTGCATGGACTCTAACTGCTGGATAGGAATGGTAACCCACTTATCGTCCATGTATCATCTACAGCCTAACTCTAGTAAACCAAATACAACTAAACTCAACGATGGCCACCGTATGATGGAGATTGTCAGGATGGGAGGCAGCAGGAAAAGAACATGAGCTGGGAATGAGGGAGGCGGTTTAGCTATTATTGGTATCGAAATTCGAATTAATATCGTAGTTTTTGTTGTCGCAAGCAGTGTCCACCTCACCTGTTTTTGCATGTCGAGGCACAAATCGCAAGCAGTGCCCCCTTGACGTTGCATGTGTTCATTCTTGCAGAATGCAAATTCGCAAACTGTGTTCTTATTTTCGTTTTCTACTGCCGATCAAAAGATTCGTCCGCAAGCTGTGTCCCCATCACTGTTTCAGCGTCAATGTCTCCCTGCAAACGAAAATATCCACTTACTTTCTGCTTGCATGATAAGCTTATGCTAAATCGCAGGCAGTGTCCCCCTCTTCTCTGCTCTCAATGCTCTCCCAAGCTATACCCCCCCTCGTCCATTCTGGTAATGAAGATGACGACGGTGATGCAGATGATGGGGATGATCAAGACGATGCAGATGGTGCCCATGAGTTAGAAGAGGGAAAAGGGGGGGGGTGCAGGCCCTAAAAAGTTTCCATTTCAGTAACTCCAGTATTTCATCAATTTCGAAAAGTCTGGTGTGCGCAAGGAACACATACTTAAAATTACTGCCATGGTGGCAGTATTCGAGATTCCAATTGTCTAATTTGATCTGGGAAACGTATTTATACATCTAACTATATATATATATATATAGATACCTACATGCACATATATATATATATATGTATGTATGTATGTATGCATGTAGGTAAAAGGAGAAAGTCGCGGAACCACACAGACCTGAAACTGCTCTCGCTCTCTCTATCTGTCCATATATATATATATATACACACAGACACACACACACACAACTGTATACATAATGGAATACACACGTACAACAATGCTTTTCCTGTGGTGGTAGCTTAAGACTATTGGTCCTGAGTCCTGAACAAGAAGCCGCTTGACTGCAGACGGGAAGCGAAGAGCGGGCTGCAACGTGCATCGCATCTTCTAGCTGGCGGCTAGAGAAACGAAGGAACCCGTATCCTGGCAGGGAGAGGGACCGGTCTCCGGTTTAAGGTTTAGGTACCCCCTTCAGGTTTCAAAAGTTTCTTGCTGTCGGTAGTGCTAGCCATGCGTAGTGTAGTCGGAGCGAGTGGCAGTGGGAGAAGCGGTTTGGGCCCCAGAACTTTCCTACAGTTTGTCAGCAATAGCCAGGCGGAAAGGCGAAAATCCGTAGAATTCAAACGACAAGTTTGCATTCCAACTTCCGAACATCAGACATGTGCTGCCCGCAGATTTTGGGGGCATGATGCTGGTATGCGGCAGACTCAGACCACTTTAGGCTTTGCACAGGCACACAAACAAACAAACACGCACGCACGCACGCACACACACACACACACACACACATTTAGAGACGCGCACGCTGACCTGCACAGATACAGAGACAGGGAGGGAGACAGCGCAGACACTTTCCGACACAGACAGCCAAAGGCAGACAGACATATATTTGTCCTCTTGTCGTTATATACATATACATATACGTATGTGTATAAGATGCAGACAGACGGACAGACGGACAAACAGAAAGACTGACAAACCGACCGAGCGACCGACCGACCGACCGACGGACCGACGGACAGACGGACAGACGGACAGACGGACAGACGGACAGACGGACAGACGGACAGACGGACAGACGGACAGACAGACAGACCGACAGACCGACCGACCGACCGACCGACCGACGGACAGACAGACAGACAGACAGACAGACAGACAGACAGACAAGCACCGACATACACAGACACAGACACACACTCAACAAAAAAAACACAAGGACAGAGAGACAGAAAGACACACACAAACACAGATGCAGACACGGAGACAAAACCACGAACACAGACACCGTCACAGACGCAAACAGACACACAAGGAGAGAGATAGACAGACACAGACGCAGACACGGACACAAACAAACAGAGAGAGAGAGAGAGAGACAGAGAGAGACGTACAGACGCAGACACAGACACCGACACAGGCACATGAACACGGACACAGACACAGACGCGCACACGCACACATGGAGACAGACAACAGACACACGCACACGAGCGCACACACATGCACACATCCTCGAATCCGTACCTTTCTCCAATCCTCTGAACGATACCTTACGTTACTCGATCTGGACAATCTAGGCCCTGTAAGCACCGCAAAGTCCAAACGGTGAAACATAGCTCACGGAATGCAGCGACCTCGATTGTGCTGTGAGGGCTTGCGGCTGACTGGGAGATACCTCGATTGCAGTGGGCTGTTAGGGTTCGGAGCTCTAGGATATTGTAGGGCCTACCCAAACCCTAAAGAACCTACCTTTTTTGGGCTCCTTATTATGGTTTCCTTATATAAGTCCTTAAAAAGGTAGGCCATTCGGGGTTAAGGTAGGGTCAAGAGTTTGAAGTGTAAATAAGTTTGAAGTTTGGGGCTGCGCGAACTTTCAAGCCTCTGCAAGGCCCCTAGAAAGGGATTCTTTTGAGTTGTTCTTTTCGGCCAGGCCGGCTCGTAAGCCATGGCCCAAGACTGCAGAAGACCCAAAGCAACCGCACCTCGGTCGAAGAAGCCCAAAAAGGACCTTGAACTCGCAAAAACCCCCCAAACCCTAAGCCCTAAAACCCTGCAAACCATAAGATCCTAAACCCTACACCTACACATTCCATGAGGCTGAAATCAACCAATCACCCGAATATTGGATCCTCAATAACTTCAATATGGCTCTTGGGGAATATTTTACTATCAATGACAATGAGAAACCCTGAGCCTCTAAGTTACATCCGAGTCTCCGAGCAAGGCACCAGTTTAGGGTTTTGGGTTTCAGGGCTTTTTGCCAAAGTCCCCGAAACCTGAACCTCTTAGCCCTACAGCAAGGCCCAAACCCTCAACTCTGAGCCTCTACACCCCAAAATCCGAAGCCTTAAACCCTGCCCATAGGCCCCAAAGTAGTTCCTTTTTGGGGTTCATCTTTAGAATTCTATAAGGTAATCCCAAAAAGGAACTACTTTGGGGCCTATGGGTAAAGACATAAAGCCTAAACCCCAAACCTCTAAGCCCCAAACCCCTAAACCCCTAAATGCCCCCGATGATCTCCCTAAGACCCCGAGGCTCCCCCCCGCTCAGCAGCAGACGTTCCCAAACTCTACCTGCACCCTAGCAGCCCTATCAGGTAATGTAGGAACCTGATTAAGAAATCTTGGGCCTTTATGAGGGTTCTTTACATGAGTCCTACTATTTTGGGGTTATAGGCCCAGGGTTTCTTAATCAGGTTCCTACATTAGCCCTACCATTTTTAAGAACGTATATAATAGGGTTTAGGGTTTAGGGGTTTCGGGCCAGTTTAGGGTTCAGGGTTATATAAAGACGCATAAGGAACCCGAAGAAGGTAGGCCAGGGAGGCTCTTTTGTTTTCGGGCACGTCGACTCTGGAGCCTTATGGAACCCTTATAGTGCCCTCAACAGCACTCCCTGTAGCACCCTTAAGGGATAACCCTTGCAATGTAGAAACCTTTAGAGGAAGCTCTTTACGGAACCTCGAAACTTTGACTGGCAGACTCCTCCAACCCTCATGAGCTCCGAATCTCTTACCACGCCTAGCCCAACAGCTGCCCCAAAACCCTACACCCTAAACCTCCAAGCCCGAACCCCTAAACCCCTAAAGCCCAAACCTCTAAGCCTCTAGGCCCTAAGCCCAAAACCGCTAAACCCTAAATTGCGCAGTCCGTGCGACCAAAAGATGGGAACAGGAAAGCCGAGAGCAAGTAGCCTGGGTTTCAAGAGTTTAGGCTTCAGGACATCATGGGGTTCTTAGGGTTTAGGGTTTAAGGGTCTAGGCTTTAGGGTTCAGGGATTGGGGTTGACGGCTTTCATGGGAGTCTGGGGTAATTGGGACTGAGTAGGTAGATTGCAAATGTGCTTATAAGGGTCGCCATCGGCATCAGCCTAATTAAAAGTCCTGCTGAGGGTGCGTTCTGCTTGACTTTTGGGGATTACAACTCAGGGCTCAGAGCTGTTTAGGGCATACTTCCATTATGAGCCCTAAAACTCTAAACCCTATAAGCCCTAAGCCGTAATGAGACTCAGGGTATCGGTTTTATCTCTGAGGCCTGCAATCTCGAGGTCGCCTTCTTGCCATGCCATGCTATGCCCGTGTTGAAGATGCCCCTTACAACCCCCAAAGCCCTAAACTCCACACTTTTGTGGGTCAAGCTCCTTCACGATCTACTATAGGGGCCTTAATAATTCGAATAGGGTTTAGGGGCCCATTATACTAAAGATATGATAAGGAACCCGTAAAACGGTGTTGGTAATTATTAAGGCCCCTACGTTAGAGCTGCTCGGGGTTCAGAGTCGGTGATCTGGTTCTGTTACAGTCTGGCAGACATCCCAGCTTTCGCCGCAGCAGCTTCTGTTCAGAGCTATATGTTTAGCTGTAGGCTTACATGTAAGGCCTCGTGGGTCAAAGAGACGTGACAAAGCAGCGGCGACATCGAGGGGCCCAAGAGCAAACACACCACAGTGTCGGGCTGTAGAGGAGATGAACAGGAACAGGTTCTGGGCTTATAGGGGTAGCCTATGGCTTGCAACGAGGATTCGTGTCCGTAGCTTCTTGATTTCACATGTGTGGGCTACAGTGTCGGCTTCGCTGGCTGCATCTCAGGCACAACTCCACCACCTCATCCTCGGTCAATTTTAACGGTAATCCCCGGATCAGCCATGCATCCTTGGCAGCCAAGGGCGGCAAGCTGAGACCTACCGTCGCTTTCATCGAGTACTCACTCAGTCTAGACATTCGGCGTCTAAACCTTAGCTCTATATAGTCAACCCCTGACCACGTCACTAAACCATATGAGAGCAATACAATATTCAGTCAGTACAACACACCTGCATCGCTAAACCCGCGGGCCATTGAATCCTATAATCCCGAATCCCTGAAGCCCTTATAATCTCTAAGATTGCTTGAGCATAAAGCAACGTCCCGCTTCGGACGCAACACATAGACACGGCATGCAACTTGGCTACCACGAGTTTAGGGCTTACCTAGACCCTAAAACACCCTACCTGTTTAGTCCTCATGATGACTTCCTTATATGAGTCTGAAAAAGGTCAGGACAGGTTAAGGAGGTCCAGGTACAGTCTTGGAAGCCAAGCATAGGAAACCCGTAACCTGCTTGGACTGTCGTTCTTCTCGGCAAAGCCTTTTGCAAAATTATAAGCACACTTCAGGTCTGTTTTCTGGAAGCTGCACCTGAACCCTAAACCCTAAACCCTAAAACCCTAAAACCCTAAACCCTAAACCCTAAAACCCTAAAACCCTAAACCCTAAAACCCTAAACCCAACTTACAGGTTCGACTCCCAGGGTTGTCTGGCGTATCGGGTTTAGGGTGAGGCCCATGAGACGCGAGAAGTACCTGTAGTCTCCATTGTAGTTCCTTTTTTGGTTTAACCAAATATATAATAAGGATCCTATAAGGTAACCCCAAAAAGGAACTACAATGGAGACTACAGGTAGGTTTTAAGCGGGGCTACAGTTTGGGTGGGGGGAGAAGCGAATTTGGAGGTGGAGGCGGTTTGCAGTTGAGAGATAATGATTTGGGATGTAAACCCAGTGCCCCAAGACTTTTGGGGGATTCATTCTGACGTTTCGAATGACATATGGTCACTAAGAGAGTAGCATGCACCTAGACACGGGATCCTAAATCCTGAACAACCCTAGCCTGACAATTTTGGACAGGCCGCCCCAACAGCCATGGACGCAGTCATGTCCATGCCTGGCCGAAGTCGAACTGGACAGATTGAGGTTGAAGCGCCCTTTTTGATACTGAAGACATGGCAGTGCCGTACCTTGCATCAACGCCTGAAGCCTGTGCAACCCCGACAATACTTATTGACTGTGATAAAGCTGTGCACATTCTGGTAACTTCAAGGGTTCTGAAGATACAAGGCTCTGAAAATAAGGAGTTGTAAACCACCGGGTAACCAATACCCTAAGGGTCCATGCGCTCAAATAGCATATGCTTTGGCCCTAATGTACCTAAGTAGGGACTGCTTTAGTACATGGACCCTTGGGGTTAAACATTCGGCATGAATGCTTGAGATACAGGTCCTCTTCACACGTAGAACGTTCGGGAAAAATGCTGGCATGGAAGGCAGCAGGAATATCCCTGCGGATATATCCATATATATACTTCAGGCCCTAAACCCTGAAACGTAAACTAAAAAAACTGAACTCTTATGGACACCGAAGGGGTAGTACTTGCAGTTGTTTCGGCCCTGCATTAAAATTATCGTTACAGATTCGCAAGTTCAGTCGGCAAGAGTAATTAACACAGAACACATGGGACTTGAATTATATACCCCTAAACCCTAAACCCTAAACTATGGTTGAGATTGGGGCTTAGAGCTTCAGGTTTAGGGATCTCAGGATAGTAGTTCCCAGAGAGCCCAATACCCCTTAATTAAGGAATATGGCTTAAATTATATAGGGCTTCATCTTATGATTTAAGCTATATTCCTTAATTAAGGGGTATTGGGCTCTCTGGGTTATCCAGGCTTCTGTATTGCATAGGTTGCAAGGACAACTTTGGGTTTCTTAAGCTATCGCTGCTTGAAATCTTAGGGCACGAGTAGGAAAGCCCTTGTATCATCTCAGTCACAAGGATGACCATGGATGTCCTAAAGGGGCCTTAGTATCCAGATCAGAGGCTTGGGGTGTACCATACTTTAACTATATTGGGAGGCCCTAAGGCCCTAAGGAGTAGTACTTCAGGACCCTATCATGATTACTTCATTCGTGGACACGCTCTTAGATCATTGCTCAAGTTGCTATTCAGGCTTTACATAGTTTATTGGTTGCTCAGTGCTGGTGGATCGAAAAAGCAGTCTTACCTTGAAGACCCTACCGAAAATGAAGGGTCATACGTACTATTCTTATGCAAAGTCCAAACCACAGTCAACACCGGCTGTCACATCTTTCTAGCCAAGGCAAACACAACACATTAATTGCAGAGTTTGCCAGGACATGGTGACCAAACCCTAGCAGCCTAAACCCTCAACACCCAAACTCTCAATCCGACAGAGAGGTAGGCTGTGTTGTTTGGCAACTCTGTGGATGTTTTCCCACAAGTCAATAAGGCACGACCCCGGCAAGAAACTGTGGACTAGCAGCAGCCACTGGAGCCCCAAACCCAAAACCCTGAACCCGTAGTATGGGGGCCTTTATTAGTGGAATAGGGTCTTACAACAAGGAAACCTCAAAATAGTATAGGATTATTTAGGCCCCAAACCTACAAACCCCTGCAAGGTGCCCGAATGCCGTGCCTCGAGGCACCTCCCGGAGGTGGCTCGGAAAAAACCGAGCGATAGGCGAGCTGACGGCTCTGTGTGCGGTGTCGAGGGCTAGGGCTTGCGGGGAGAGGGTTGTAGCGCTGCAGGGTTGCGGTTTAGGGTTTAAGGTTAGGGTTTTGGGTTTAGGGTTGGCGCTCGGGCCACTCTAGGCTTGTGGGCTTAGTGTTGGAGGGTTTTTTGACTAGGTCCGTGATGTTGAATGTACGTGTAGTGACGGCTGCAGATGCATGTGTATAGTATCTGGGATACTACGGGTCTCACTTACCAAAAGGTCCAGCTATTGCTACAATTTCTGTTACAGATGCAGAATCAAGCCTCTGACAGTCGGGAAAGCCAGGGAAAAACCCTGGAGTGCCCCCAGAATGGCTTTGCACTGCACTGCATAGTCTCGAGCCGAAGACGCAAGGGACGTTGAAGTGGCGTCGGGCTTTTCGAAGGGTTCATAATATAGGGGACTTAATAATTAAAACAGGGTTTTGGGGGCCCTTTATACTATAATCATAATAAGGAACCCCCACAATAGTATAGGTAATTATTTAGGCTCCTATATTGTTCAGGGTTTAGGGTTTAGGGATAGTATTACTACTATGACCCCTTCCGTGAAATCAAAACCGCTTGAGGAATGCAGAAGAGTAATTAACATTAGTCGCCCTTAGAACCAGAATAAAGCCATTCTATAATAAAACATAATTCCTAAGAACAGTAGAGTAACATGGTGGCCTGCATGATTAGGACTAGAAGTCTTGCACTACACCCTGCATACGTATACGAGAATGTACACCCAAGCTCTTTTCCATGTTTTATAGGGCCCTTACCGTACAGCCCTACAATAATCTTGAGGATGAAAAGCTGGAGGCTCCAACAAATTGAAGGCTCCATTGGGTCCAAGGACTCGGTAGGAGGCCGGAAGAGGAAGCGGTTTGGCTTAGGGATTCGGGTTTAGGGATGAAACAAAGTCTGAGGCTATGGTTTGGACCGAAAGATGCAACCGACGAGGCCTCCCAGGCCTGCTAGCAAGTACTACAGGGGCCTTGAAAATTAGAATAGGGTTATGGGGGCCATTTTATACTATAGTTATAACATAAGGACCCCCCCCCCCCCCNCCCCCCCCCCCCCCCAAACTAGTATAGGCAATAATCAAGGCCCCGATAGTAGGGTTTGGAGATATGCCGGGTGTGCAAATGAGCGTTGTCGCTAGTGCATGGAAACTCGCAGTCAAAAGACATTTACAAAATCCGATACAAGGCCTGAATCAAGTTGCACCCGTTATTTTAAGGCTTACACCACCCCCCAACCCCCTTACACAACCCTGATGGACAAATTCTAGAACGATAGACTATTCTACACCCTACATTGTGTCCACGAAGCTAGCTGTGAGCCGTCGACTTGCCAAAGATGTTCGGCCCTGCCTGAGGACCAGCTTTGGCCATGCCTTCCTGTGGCTTGTTTCGTGATGAAGGCTTTAGCTATGGGTTTGAGGTTTAGTGTTTAGAGTTTCAGGCCCTCAACTCACCCTTAGTAAACCCTCAAGAAAAAACCCTAAACCCTCTGTCCCTCAAAATGACCTCTTCACTCTAAGACCTTGATCCACTCAATCTTAAGCCCGATGCTCTTCAGGCTGCTGGTTGCGTTACCCATAGGCTCCATAGTAGTTCCTTTTTGGGGTTCACATTTAGAATCCTACAAGGAATCCCAAAAAGGAACTACTATGGGGCCTATGGGTAAGGTTATGGGTTTTAGGATATAGAGTTTAGGGTTCGAAGTTTAGGGTTTAGCGTCTTCCAGCCTGGTGATTGTAAAGCTCTAGGCTTCTGATGATGGTCGATTCCTTTTGGCAAATTGACAAATGAGTGCTGCGCGGTCACGCAACGTAGCTGCATCGTTAAACGGCTAAATGCAGAGCTGTTCCTGTTTCAGAGATGTAACTTGCTTATGTCTTCGGCAATACCATTGCGACTGCCTTCGCTATGGCTATCGTCACTGTTTTGGGTACATTACAGTCATAAAAACAATCTGCTTTATCTGTTCTTCGAATTTGCTGGTTTACGCTGAATTTCGTGTAAGGTTAAGTGATGTCATGCGATGCAATGTGCCGTGCCTTATGCAAGCGCAACGCGAATAATGGAGCGTTGCACCGGCTTCCAGCGTAGCATTTATGGATTACAAATTCAGGCCCCCCCTCCCCCCNCCCCCCCCCCCCCCCCCCCCCACAGAAACACAGCAACAACAGACAACAAGCGCTGACCACTGTTTAGAATACTGGATTTTGCAGGGGCTTCGAGGCAGGGGTGTTGGAGCCCGAGGGTGTTTTATAAGCCCTATCCCTAGGGATCTAAGGACTCATATATTAAGGCTTTTGGGCCCAAAGACCGTGCTAAAAAAGGCAATTGGGCTATTTTGATCCCCAGGGTATGTCCTGCCGTTTCGGGCATCTGGCTTGTTGACACCAATCAGGGGTTCAGGATACGTTCGGGTCTGTGGCTTCAGGGCTAAAGGTATCGGTTCCGCGCTGCTGCATGCCGGGTTGGCAGCAGGACCCGACTTCGGAAAGTTACATAAGGCAATATAGATGCATAAATTCTACGCCACATGCTAGAAGAAAGAAAGCTTGCCACTACACAGGCCACATGTCTTGCCAGTTTTCATCTGTGCTAGATCCCATTTGATGAATACTGCGCTGCTGTCCTGCGTAAAGTGGTGATGTTTCAGTCTGCTGTTCGTGGTTACCATTGATGTTACCAGAGCTTATATTGCCATTATGTCCCATAGCTATTCGGGTGTAGGGCTTAAGGTTTAAGGCTGTGCTTTCTGCGACTGCAAACCAATCGCATCCCTGTTAACCCTGGGTGCAGTGTGGAGCGTGAGTTGCAGCTCCCACTACTTCCAGATACCTGAATCACGAACCGACACAGTTACGTGTGAACCCTGAACGGCTGGGATGCCGGCGCCAAAATCCTGGGCGAAAACGGGTGCAGAACCCAATAGGCTCGCGACCTCGAGGGAGGTCGTATCTGCAGATGTTAAAGTAGGGTTTGAGGTAGGCCTGCGCTTTTGTGCAGGTTGGCTTGCAGGGATAAGCCCCAGACCCCAAACCCATCATAAACAGTATATCGTTGAAGCGCGGCCTGGTAGCAAGAACGCCCTGGTTGTTGCTGTCATTGGAACCCTACTTGCCACGTTGCCGACTGAATCCAAGTCCGCCAGAGCCATCATTGTCTTTCCCCAGGCGTCCATGGACCCAAACTGTATATGCTTTGGCCTTCAAGGCTGGTACCTATATAGCCTATATAGATACTTTGGCGCCAAAGTGCATAGTGTTTGAATACATGGACATTTATATTAGGGTTTGTTGTTCCGGGCCATCATTCTCCTTGTAATTCCCAGAAATTCGCGTTGTTAAGCCCTTGATTCCTGGAAGTCCAAGCTACAGATTTGTTGACGTCCAACACCAACAAAACTCTGAACACCCAAACACTGAGTTTTGTGGCCCCAAACCGGCAAAGTCTTGGCAGGAGCACATAAGTCCTGCAAAAGCTACAAAGATTGCCTGCTCAGCTGCTAAGAACCCGGGAGGGCCGGTGGAAAGCTGGGCCCAAGACTGCGGCAGCCGCAGCGACGCGCCTTTAGATGTCGTTTTGGGTTTCGTGGTAATTTAGGGTTTGGGGATTTGGGTTTAGGAGTTGAGGGGGTTAGGGTCTCCATGTAGCGCAAGTAGCTGAAGCTTCATTGTGCCAAGTTTCCTAGGTCTTAGGTTGTGTCCAAGGGCATGCTTCAACCGAAACTCTGAACCCTAAACCCTAAACCCTCAAACTGAACCCCAAAAAATCTTTGGTGTTATCGGGCTCGGAGGTCGGAAGCTTCAGGCGGCATGGAGGGAGCGCCTTGGGTCCTTAAATGCTTTTTGCCCTTGCCGTCTAACACGGCTTTTGTGTTGCTATACCTTAAAAGGAGACAAAGTACAAGTTCTTTGGGGCATACAAATGGCAAGTGCGTGGGATACCAGTTGTAAGCGCCCCCTGCAGTACGATGCACATGCTTAACCCTGGCCGCGCAGCTTTGTTGCGGATCGAGTCGCGGACGGGCTTGCACGGCCTAAACCCTAAACCCTGGAGGCTTACTTGGACCCTTAGGGTAAACTCCTTCAGTGAGAGGCAGCGAGGCTCCCTGGGTATGTCCGTGGCACCAAGCCATGCCAGGACAGCCTCCAAAGAGGGACCCTAAACCCTACCCATAGGCCCCACAGTAGTTCCTTTTTGGGATTACCTTATAGGATTCTTCGTATGAACCCCAAAAAGGAACTACTATGGGGCCTATGAATAAACCGTTAGCCTCCAAAGAGGGCGGGAATGCATTGCAAGAGCACCGCAGCCACGTTAAGCACGAGAATTTTCTGCGATCACATGTCGCCCGGGCTCATTACTTAAGTCTATATTATGGGAGTTTCCGAAAATTAGGGGTACCTAATTTGGGGGCCCTTTCAATAAGGATCCTACTATGTAGGGTACTATATTACGGTCCCCTATTAAGTCCAGGGTGTAGGGCTGGGGATCCCTCTCAATACAGTAAACAAGGGCAGGCAAAAGCTGAAGAGCCAAGCAAAGCAGGTAAGAAATCCCTCAAAAGCCTAGCCTAAACCCTAAACCCCAGACCCCAAACCCTACAAACCTAGGCCCTCAGGCACTTGCTCGTCAAGCTGGCCTTCACAAAGAAAGGCAAAGGGCACTGAAATATTGAATTCATAAAAAGTCTTATCTTTTGCATATTGACTTTAGGGTCGAGGGTTTAGGGGTATTTGTTTGGGTTTAGGGTTTAAGCCTTAATTCAGCCTCTACACCCTAAGCCAACTAAACTACCCAAAACCTCAACCCTTTCCCACGCCCTGCCGACTGAGGACGGAACCGGGTCGGTTGTGGTGCAATGAAAGCCTCCGGCATTCCAGCCATCAGGGTTTCGGGCTTTACGGTTTTAGGGTTTAGGGTTTCGGGTTTTAGGGTTTCGGGTTTTAAGGTTTGTACAGGGTTGTTTAGGATTACTACGACCGGTCCAGGGCTTCGGCTTGAGGGCTTAGGGCATGGACGGGCTGAGATCGATCGTTTTTCAAAGCCAGAGCCCGGACAGTGGCCCAGACCCTAGCACCCTAAACATAGGATTTAGGAGTAGGGGGACCCTTGCGGGTGTAGACCCTCTCAATAAGGTCCCATTCAAGAGAGCCAGAAGTAGGGTTAAGAAGGGTCCCCTTTAAAGGGGTACAGGTATTTGGGTCAGGGTTTAAAGGTTCCAAGTATCCAAACAGTAGGGTTTCAAATCCCGAACCGATACTGTGGGAGTTGCAGATACAGGGCCCTACTGTAAACCATGGTCCCGAATACGATGCTCTGAATGGTTTTTGGCATCTAAAGCTCTACAAGTACGGTTTGGGCTCTGGGTGGAGCTTGCGCAGGCGTCTCGCACAATACCCATCAAGGGAACGCTTACAGCACCATTAGGGGAACCTTTACCGTACCCTTGAAGGAACCCTTACAAATACCTGGCTCCCTCCCACAGAGCAAGTAGCTCTTAAGTATTCGGCTCGCCCTCGCCTTAAGGAGCGACTGTCGCAAGGCTTATAGGGGTATAAAGTTCAGGGCTTAGGGTTCAGAGCCTCGGCTCGTAATTTGCACGAGCCATGGAGCCTACAACCCTGGGGATCAAAACAGCCCAAAAACCTTATATAGTATGGTCTTTGGGCCCAAAAGCCTTAATATATGAGTCCTTAGATCCCTAGGGCAAGGGAATCATAATTATTACCCCTTTTTTGACCCCAGATCCTCTGAAAAGACGATCGAGGCTCTCTGTGCTTCTGGTTTACGGGTTTCCCGCTGTAAGGTTCAGGGGTCTGGGATTTGGGGGTTTAGGGGTTTGGGGGGTCTAGGCTTCGAACCACCAATCTGAGACATGCAACGCTCTTACTGAAGTCTCAGTGGGCACCCTCGTGACTCTAGTAAACGCCCGTGCGGACCCTGCGAAACCATGCGCACCAAACATGTGAGACCGTAAGAGCCTGGGCACCCCAACTACCCTCTAATATACCCCAAATACCCGCTATTAAGAGCCATAAGCACTCTATTAAAGGGCCCTTGGGAGGTCCACGGTCCCGGAGATTATTCCTATTCAAGCGAAGACGCTGCTTCAAGGCAGCCGAGATTCCGCAACCCGGGACCGGAAACCCTGGAACCCGGATCTACGATCCGGATCCGAAGTAGCCTTATATGAGAGCACTGCGGTGCCTATGTCAGGGCTGTCCCTGCATCGATAGTCCACCGGCCATTCTTCAAGCCCTACCCTAAACCCTAAACCCCAAAATCCAAATCCAAATAAGTGAGGAAGGTATCTTGCTCGAGAAGCATCACGACCCCAAGACCTGAATCCTGAGACCAGCTGCCTGATGGGCGGCGAGGCCCAAACAACCAAGGGCGGCCTTCAGATGTCCCGTGTAGGCTTTAGATTTTTTGCATAAACTCCCTTCCAGGACCCTCCTTGTGCCCTCAAATAGGGGTAAATGGCCCCAAATAGTGGGCATTTAGGGTCTAATAGAGGGTAGATGGAGGGTCTAGGTTTTTGGGCTGGACAAGGATTTAGGTTTACATAGGGTCTGGGGTTTAGGGTTCAGGCAGCTCGAGCCTCTCCGAAGCTTCATCAAAAGCCCCAGTGGTGCTGACGAGAGGGGTTCTGTGAGGCTTCCATAAATACTCTTAATGAGGGCCCTAAACGAGCTCCATAAGGGTTCCAAAAGGGTTCCTTACTTGGAAGTTCATGGGTAGTTATAAGTAGGGTTATAAATAGAGTAACTATACTTATAACCCATATTAAGGGACTTATAACCCTACGGGCAACGCATATAATAAGAAATCATTCCAAATAAGAAATCAGACCCTCGCTAAGCCCAACTTTCTTAAATTAGACCCTCGCTAGGCCAAGATTTCTTAAACCTAGATTCCCAACC
>BGNK01003563.1:24115-40429 GCA_003297005.1 Symbiodinium sp. clade A Y106
CTAGATTCCCAACCCCACCCAGCCGAGCCTGCGGAAATTTAGAATTGAAAACTAAATTTCCTGGACAACCACCCTTCCAGCCCAAGCCGCCCAAGCCTCCAGCCAAACCCTTAGCACCAACCAAAATGCCCCTGAAAATTTAGAATCGGAAAATAAATTTTCTGAGCCCTCCGCCAGCCCCACCAGCCGTCAAACAAAAGCACCCGTNCTATCGTACAACTTCCGGACCCTCGACAGGAAATTTCTTATTGCCATGCACACCCGAATAAGAAATATCCAGAGTCTGGGGAAGGAGCACCCGTTTCTTATTAGACTGATCGACCGTACTTATAACTTATAACTACCCCTGAACCTCCAAGTAGGAATAATAAATTAAATATGAATCGGGTTGGACGGGCGGGGTCTGTTCTGCAAAACTACAAGCTAGGGACTATATTTTGAAATAGTTTTAGGGTGTACTGATGTTTCTGTATCAGAGTTTAGGGCTTATGGTTTACGTTCCCCAAACCCTAAACGTAGACGGTCTGTTAAAGCTGTGAAGTTCGGCTAATGGGGAAGCCAACTTTAGGATCAACTCTTGACTAACAGGGCCCTCATCCAACACTGACACGCTCAAGTTCAGATACCCTAAGCCGTATGCGTGACAACTCCGCGCATCCGACCCTAAACCCCAAAACCCTGAACCCCCAAAGCCTAAACCCCAAAACCCTGAACCCCTAAAGCCTAACCCTGGGGATCAAAATAGCCCAATAGCCTTATATAGCACGGTCTTTGGGCCCAAAAGCCTTAATATATGAGTCCTTAGATCACTAGGGTAAACCCCCAAACCCTAAAAAACCTACACCCTAAACCCCTAAAACCCCAAACGCCGATCTGAGCATCTGGCTAGAATGAAGACACTGCGTCGGCTGGCCCTCGCCTCCTCTCTGCATGCGCTCTACCTACCCAGACCTTGAACATATCCCGAAAATAGGAACTATACTTTACCTTACCCGAATAACCTACCTTCTTTAAGGACTTATATACGGAAATCATAATAAGGAGCCCTAGAAGGTGACTTGTTCAGGGTTAAGGTAAGTTATAGTAGGATCCCTTATATGATCTAAGGTATATTCCTTAACGGAGGGATATTGGAAGGTCCGGGTGTAGCAATTATTTTATAGTTAGGATCCTATACGGTAGCCCCGAAGAGGAACTACAAGGGAGACGATGATAGTCTCCAGTGTAGTTCCTTTTTTGGGCTACATTGTAGGATCCTAAATGCAAACCTTGTGTAATCGACAAAGAGGAACTATAATGGAGACTATATGTAGGGATGGCTAAGCTTCAGAGTCGGAGGGTTTAAAAGGGGGGCGGGACAGTCTGATGTGCGAAGGTGCACGAGCAATCGGCGCAACATAGGCTCGTCTTATCCAGAATGTGCTTGCTGTAGTAGGAGCAGCAGTTGCAGCATCAGAGGGCTGGAGTAGACGTAGTATGAGTCAGAAGCAGCTGCAGAATGGTGATAAGATCCTACTCACTGAACCCTAAACCCTAAACCACAAGAACCTAAACCCTAAACCTTAAACCCTTATAAACAGCAAGCTCACGCTGCAGTTTCTTCGAACCTGTGGCTTAGTCTCCAGAATTATCCTGACTCCACAGCTACTCGCCAGTCTCTTCGTCGCCAGGTAGGCACTGCTGAAGGACTGGCTTGGGGCGATCAAGCAAAAGTATGGCACTCTTTGTCACCGCCGGTCCAGGTTCCAATTCCTCGCCACCCGGGGGCATCAGAGGGCCACATGGCTGGGCCTCTATGTCACTTCCAGAAGAGTGCCAATCGCCCTCCTCGCTTGAAGTTGGGATGTCTGGAACCGGAGCAATACCCATAGGCCCCATAGTAGTTCCTTAGTTTTGGGATTACCTTATAGGATTCTAAATATGAACCCCAAAAAGGAACTACTATGGGGCCTATGGGTAGAGGGTTTGGAGGAGGCTTAGGAGTACGACTTGGCGACGGAGGGCCAGGTCGCGCCGTTGCATCTATCACCTCTAGGTCGCGCTTGGTCAAGCACGGAGGCCTTAATGATTAGAATAGGGTTTGGGGGCCCATTATGCTTAAATTATAATAAGGAACCCACCGAAAATAGTATAGGTAATTAGTGAGGCCCCTATATTAATTGCCATGGCTGTTGGGACCGGGGATCGGCTCCCTTGAGCCCGGGGAACCGATGTCTGACCTCCTTCAGAGCATAATTCTAAACAGCCCGAAAACCCATAGGTTTCAGGCTGAAGGTTTAGGGTTTGAGGGTTAAGGGTTTTCTGAGGCGGGTCTTCACATCCCGGGAATCTCGCTCCCTCTCCCTCTCCCTCCTTTGTTTTTTGTTTTCTCCCTCTCTCCCTCTCCCTCTCCCTCTCCGTCTCTGTCTCTCTCGCTCTCTCTCACTCACTCTCTCTCTCTGTCTCTGTCTCTGTCTCTGTCTCTGTCTCTGTCTCTGTCTCTGTCTCTGGCTCTGGCTCTGGCTCTGGCTCTGGCTCTGGCTCTGGCTCTGGCTCTGGCTCTGGCTCTGGCTCTGGCTCTCTCTCTCTCTCCCCCTCCCTCCCTCCCTCCCTCTCCCCACACACACAGCCATGTGCATCAAGCTGCGCGAATACGTACACATGCGCATTGTGCATGTTCATGTTGACGTATACGTATGCACGTCTGTAGGCATGAACCTCTGTATAGTATAGTGAGACACCCTAATCGTTAAAACCTACATACAACCTAAACTTCACTCTCAACTAGGGGCACCTTGTTTTGGGGTCCTTATACCAAGGATCCTACTATTTAGGGTCCCCTGTTTTCGGAAACTCAGCCCATCCTTGCGCATACCAGAGACGAGCATTGGGGCACCTGCGGAGCGCTCATCGGCTTGGGAATTTCTGACGGACGGTATAGTCTATACGGCTTATAGGGTTTATAGGTTTAGGGTTTATGGTTTAGGTTTAGGGTTTAGCATGGAAGCAAAAGGGTCGGACGTAGCAAATGCCCAGGCGCAAAGGAGAAAAGCGAGTTGGAATGGGAGCCAAGGAACTTCAATGCAACTTCCATCCTTAATATTGCGGTCCTTATTTGCTATACTGAGGTGTTGATTTCCACAGTCCCCCAAAATTCATTATATTTGGGGCTCTACATGAATTAATAAGGGAAATTAAAGAGTATGCTACGGACTACCCGACACCCTACACCCTAAACACTAAGAATAGGAAGAAACACCTATCTGCTCCGATGTTCGGCGGAGGCTCCAGGATTCGCGGAGTGCTTAGTTCTCTCCTTTAAGGGCTCCATTCAGGGTTCCTTCAAGGGGGAGGGTATTTCAAGGGAGCTGGGGTTTTGGGTTTTGAGTTTGGGGTATATATAGAATCCCGATAGAAAGGTGTAAACAAATCATAACAGTACCCATCTGCAGTCCTTACATTGTGAATAGGGTCTTACAGGGGTGAGTAACGTTACAATGGTTACAAAAGTAGAAGTAACAATGGTGACAACAAGAACCCATGGTACTAATAGTACGTAAGATGGCTGATAATAGTGACAACGCTATCAACAGTATCAGTAAACATAGCAACCATATGTAGGCAGGCGAAGGATTTGGAGGGTGTATTTGGCCAGATTTGGCAAACATATAGAGAATCATGCGAGCTATTCAGCACCCTAAACCCTAAATCCCTAAACCCTATATTCTACCACTATCGACGTCCAAAGCATCTAAAGCCCAGTAACACACCGGAGCCTCTCTTGCTCCTTAGCCGGACTTCGTGCACAAAAAGAGCTTAGGGTTTAGGGTTTCAGCTTGTCAGTTACCGGGTGACACGTTTTGCGTTGAAACTGTATTAGCGGCGTCGCAAGGCAAACCTGGTATGAACCTCCACCTACACCGACCACTCCTCACATGTTGCTTATCCATAGGCCCCATAGTAGTTCCTTTTGGGGGTTCATATAGTAATTTAGGAATTCCCGGGCATTGTGGGAATGGGAGCTTCGTGCTGGAGACTACCCATAGGCCCCATAGTAGTTCCTTTTTGGGGTTCATATGTAGAATCCTATAAGGTACTCCCCAAAAGGAACTACTATGGGGCCTATGGGTAGTGGCTCACATTGTTTTATGATTTATGTATGTTTATGTCTTTACGCTGAGGGTTGATGTAACATGCTACAATCTAATCTAAAATGCTGCAGTAGAATAGAAGATAATATGTAGTAAAGTGCATGTAACTCTCGGCATGTCATGAAAGTGCGTTGAGAATCCCTCAGCGCCATCTTCGCAACTCCTCACAGCTCCGACACATCTCTCTGGCACGCCAACTATGAATGAAGACAGACACAGACTAGTGACTTGTCCCAACAACCGGAGCGGAAGCCCAAACCCTAAACGCTAAACAGTTTCATCAGGCCTGGCCTCTGCGCGGAAGGGCTTCAAGACAAAACTATAACCACAAAAAAGACTAACAACACCTGAGCCAGTGTCAGCGACGGAACTGAGGGTTACCAGCAGCTGCGAACATCTATTCGTCCCACAACGATCGCAGAACCCCAAACCCTAAACCCCTAAGCCCTAAACCAACCCCAAACCAGCATCCGACTTAACCAGAAAACTGGGGTGGTTTGGGGGACTCAGGGAACAGCGCACTCGTGGCCCCCGCACGTGAGTAGCCTTAAACACTGGAATAGACTTGTCGGGCTGTCTGTAGCTATAACTTGCAACTTTAGTCAGGCACAATGAGGAATAACATTACAGGTTATTGCTGAACATTCAGACCCTACGTTCTGGTGACTCCCTGCGGAATGCTGGAGTGGACGGCAACCGGAACCTTCCATGCTGCGGCCGCACTACAGGACTTTGCAGGCCATGATTCGGCGACGATGCAAGCGAACAGATGGGTCAAGAAAAGGTCCGCGGACGCCCGAAACCCTGTAAACTGTAAACCATGANTCCATGCTGCGGCCGCACTACAGGACTTTGCAGGCCATGATTCGGCGACGATGCAAGCGAACAGATGGGTCAAGAAAAGGTCCGCGGACGCCCGAAACCCTGTAAACTGTAAACCATGACACATGGAAGATCTTCTGCTGGACTAGCGTTTGGACGAGGGGGGCTCTGGGGCTAAGAGCTTGTTCGCTGATTGGTGCTGCAGCGCGCGCTGGGAATAGCTGCTCATCTAGTCGGTCGGATGGGAATCGGAGGCCAGGGCTTTCCAGTGCCTGGATGATGATGATGGTGATAACTATGATGACGACGATGATGATGCTGGCGAGGATATGGGTGGCTACAGACTGCTGTTGAATGGACATGGATGTTGTTGTGATGGCCATCATGCAGCTGATAATGACCATGACGACGATGATGATGATGAAGCACAGGTGCACGACCGATATCGGATNGGTGGCTACAGACTGCTGTTGAATGGACATGGATGTTGTTGTGATGGCCATCATGCAGCTGATAATGACCATGACGACGATGATGATGATGAAGCACAGGTGCACGACCGATATCGGATAGGTTTGGGCCATGGTGTGGTGTCTGGGATCCCACCAACCCCCCAGACCCTAAATCACAAAACCAATCACGTGACAGCGGAACCTCATTTCTCGTCGCTCTGTGTCAGCCGAAATCACGATTAAAGAGTTGTGCATTCATAAAACATCAGGCGTCAAAGGAACACAGTCAGGAACACACCAGCATTTCACTGACACTGGTCAATGTTACAAACAATGCCACTATAGCAAGCTATGTTCAATCCGTGATGCTGGTACTGTCGTTTGCTGCTACCGTCGGCCGAAGGTACTATNAACACACCAGCATTTCACTGACACTGGTCAATGTTACAAACAATGCCACTATAGCAAGCTATGTTCAATCCGTGATGCTGGTACTGTCGTTTGCTGCTACCGTCGGCCGAAGGTACTATAGGGGCCTTACAAATTCGAATAGGGTTTTGGGGTATATCATACCAAAATTATAATATGGACCCCCCCAAAAAAAAACAAAAGAACAAACAAAAACTGTATTGCTAACTAATTATTTAGGCCCCTATATTCAGCATTTCAATATCCAAGCTTGAACCTCACGATCCAGTGGTGTATAAATAACTCAATTTACACACCACTTCCGTGCCCCAATGTCTAATGTATCCTAAACCCTACACCCTAAACCATAAATCCTAATACCTGCAACTTTAGACTCTCAAGAACACCATTGAGATTCTCTGAGCGACGAGTGGCGCATCCCACATTTTGGCTGTCAGGAAATCCGTGGATTCTACCGCTGTTTGAAGTGGAGGTCTGACATCGNAACTTTAGACTCTCAAGAACACCATTGAGATTCTCTGAGCGACGAGTGGCGCATCCCACATTTTGGCTGTCAGGAAATCCGTGGATTCTACCGCTGTTTGAAGTGGAGGTCTGACATCGACAGACCCCGCTCCGCCTGGTCATGCGTAATTAATTACCAGTGGAGCTCGAGCTTCGACAAAAAGCGCATCGGTCCGGGTTCTGGTTAAGGATTCAGGGTTTATAGGGCTAAACCCTAAACCCTAAACCGGGTTTCGGCTCGAGAAGGCTCCAGTCTGTTTGCGCGTGTGGATCAACGATCCCACGAGTGGAAGGAGCTGGGCAAGTGAAGGTTGGTCGGCACTGCTCCATCAAGATATCCTTACATATAAATTTACTGGCCTCAATAAGTAAGTTTCACAAGGGTTTTGAGTATATTTATATAGCCTTAATTATAGCATTATTGTTGTCTTGGCTTCTGCATTACTCGNTCAAGATATCCTTACATATAAATTTACTGGCCTCAATAAGTAAGTTTCACAAGGGTTTTGAGTATATTTATATAGCCTTAATTATAGCATTATTGTTGTCTTGGCTTCTGCATTACTCGCTGGTTCGACGGTGTGCTAGGTAAAGGGCTCTCAACAACCAACCTCCCCCCTGGAACCTGTCTTAATTCTGCGATGACAAATGAAACCAAGGACAGTATGCTATGCCAAACTGGTATTGGTTATTCCACAGCTGGAACTACGCAATAAAGGGGCCTTAGTAGCATTAACCAGCGGAAAAGAGTTGTGGGGAGCATTGATTACATAACAACAACTTTAAGCAGGAACACTAAGGAACAACATTAAAGGGAATTTGCTGAACATCAACGCCCTAAACTATGTTGAGGTGGCTCCCTGNAAAGAGTTGTGGGGAGCATTGATTACATAACAACAACTTTAAGCAGGAACACTAAGGAACAACATTAAAGGGAATTTGCTGAACATCAACGCCCTAAACTATGTTGAGGTGGCTCCCTGGGGAATGCTGGAGTGGACGGCAACCGGAACCTTCCATGCTGCGGCCGCACTACAGGCCACGATTCGGCGACGATGCAAGCGAACAGATGGGTCAAGAGAAGGTCCGCGGACACCCGAAACCCTGTAAACTGTAAACCATGACACATGGAAGATCTTCTACTGGACTAGCGTTTGGACGAGGGGGGCTCTGGGGCTAAGAGCTTGTTCGCTGATTGGTGCTGCAGCGCGCCCTGGGAATAGCTGCTCATCTAGTCGGTCGGATGGGAATCGGAGGCCAGGGCTTTCCAGTGCCTGGATGATGATGATGGTGATAACTATGATGACGACGATGATGTTGCTGGCGAGGATATGGGTGGCTACAGACTGCTTTTGAATGGACNTCATGCAGCTGATAATGACCATGACGACGATGATGATGATGAAGCACAGGTGCACGACCGATATCGGATGGGTTTGGGCCATGGTGTGGTGTCTGGGATCCCACCAACCCCCCAGACCCTAAATCACACAACCAATCACGTGACAGCGGAACCTCATTTCTCGTCCCTCTGTGTCAGCCGAAATCACGATTAAAGAGTTGTGCATTCATAAAACATCAGGCGTCAAAGGAACACAGTCAGTAACGCACCAGCATGCATGCAAGCTAATTAACTTAAATGATCAGGCGGTAAGAAGACTCACAATCAGTAATTTATAACATACCAGTATTTCACTAGCGCTGGTACAGTATTACGAGCAAGGTTACAACTGCTACTGCCACTAGCAACCTATTGTTTAATCCGTGATACTGGTAATTGCTATCTCTTGTTGCTATAGTCGGCCGAAGGTAAGCATTTCAATATCCAAGCTTGGACCTCACGATCGAGTGGTGTATGATTAACTCGCATTTCGACACCACTTCCGTGACCCAACGTACCCTAAACCCTACACCTAAAACTCGCTAAACCGCAAACGCGCTAAACCCTCTAAACCCTAGTATACGCAACACTAGACTCTCAAGACGACCATGGCGCATCCCGCATGTTAGCTGATAGGACAACAGTGGATTAGGTCAGTCGTACCGTTCACTGACTGCCAGAGAAAGTTGGGAACCTTCGTTACCTATCCTTTCGAAATATAAACAAACAGATAACTACATAACCACGTCTGTATGTATATATACACATGCGCCCATACATCGGTATATACCTATATACCTATATATATGTTATATTATATGTATACATACGTAATTAGTCATGTTCATTTGTGTTAACTTGAACCAAAACGCCGTATAAGAGATGTAGATACTTGCGCAATTCGAGGAGTGAGTCGAAAGACTCCCAGAATGGAGGTCAGACATCGGCAGACCCCGTTCCGCCTGGTCCTGCGTAATTACCAGTGTGCCTGCTCATCGACTCATCGCGGCACCGCAACGGAGGAGAAGACTTCTGCATGGGCTTTCAGGGTGTTCCGGCCGAGGGCTCTTTAAAAGGGAGGGACAAGGGTTCTATAAGGGAGGGTTTAAGGGTTACTTAGAGGCCTAGGGGACTTTGACTTAGTAAGTAGGTTATAAGTAGGGTGATAAGTAGCCTGAACGGAGTTTCCCCAATTATAACCCTGCATGTAACCTACTTACTAAGTACTAAGTCCCGTGGGCCTCGAAGTAGGGCATTCAGACAGATACAGACACACGCGGCCACGCACACATTAGCCCCCTCACCCTCACCCCCACCCCGCACCCGCACTTGTGGCCACAGTCACACTCACACCCAAAAACACACATACAAACACCAACACAAATGCAAAAACAAACATCAGCACAAACGCAGAACAAACACACACACACACACATGAACAACATAAACACTAACACACATGCACACACGGACACCCCCGCGCGCGCATGCATGCGCGTAACATATACATGCATACATTCCGTGGCCATGCACAGGTACTCACATGTGTACGTACCTGCCTACATGCATACATGCATGCACAAGCATATTCTAAATAAACGAATAAACATGAATGTAGTGACAATATATATATATATATATATACATACATACGCACAGACAAACAGACAGACAGACAGACAGACAAACAGACAGACAGACTTGCAAAAAACACGTATGTACATTAATGCATACATACATACATACATACAGACTTCCATAAATACATACATACAGACGGACTTTCGTAAATACATACGCATAGTCATACATACATATATACATACATACGTACAGAAGCACATGCGCACTGACATACGTACATACACACGTCTGTATACAGTCTTATTTCAGAGTTAGGCTCATGAATCCTTAAAGGGTCAGGCTGAGAGTCCCTCGGGCAGGCAGGCACACATATGCTATACTCTATAACACTAGGTATCCCTAAACCCTAAACCCTAAACCCTATGACATACCATAACATACTTGTATAAAGTTGTATACTTACACATGCAGACGCTCAGGTCTGAAAGAGGTGCAACAATGGACTGTCAAGACATACAGGCAAAAAACTAAGGCTCGCCATGCCCCATGCGTGTTTCGACCTCGTATGTATGCAGCGAACAAGGCTTCCGACTGCAGCTATGACGTGGGTTTTATTTTAGGGTAAGCATATGCTTGCACGTATAAATATATCAGTGTATATATATATATATATGTACTAAGGTATGTAAGTATGTACGTACATGTAACTGTTACATATGTAAGATTTGTGTTTTGCATCTATGTCTGGCGGCTTCTGAAGCCATGAAGACTAATTCTGGTTCCTCCTGCCAAGAGCGATGACAGCGATGGCACATAGTGCCTCAAGTTGGTCGCGAACGAGAGCCGTAAATCCCAAACCCTAGGGGTCGTGGGCAAGGTCCGTCCCGAAGACAGCAGTACACACGGCAGAGCTTTTGAGGCTTGTGACGAAGCGGCCTGTGAAAGCTCCACCCTTGAAAGCAGCGCCTGCCGGCAAAGCCGATCAGCCATTCATTTGGCGCCTAAGCCTCTTGAAAAAAATCGGCGTCGCTGCGAATGGAAGACGAAAAAGTTCAAACCCAGCAGACCCAGATAACATCAGATGATCTTCGCATACTTGTTCAATATCCCACCCGTGAAAAGAAGCCAACAACTGATTGTCTAGAAACCCTCTTATTATGGGCTGAGTTAACAACTCCTGACTTTTGCGTAATCACGCTTTCTCGTCGCTTGCGTCTTTTGCTTTCTAAGATGCCGGGCACGATCGCGCCTAATTTCGTTATGAACACATTTCGAAACACACTCTTCTACGACGGTCATAGACGTTACTGTCAATAACCAAGTCGAAGCAACATGCATGACAGAAATGTAGGGGTCCGAATAAATAGAAGAGGGTTTTCCGGGGTCCTTATTATAATTGTAGTATAATATACCCCTAAACCCTATTCTACTTACAAAGGCCCCTATATTAGCAGCAGCGACAGTTATCCAGGAGGAAGCTGCTAGAGCAATCTTGACCCTAGCTTGATCTCCAATCTAGACTGGGTTCTTGTTAAGGGGTTTAATATTTAAGTTACCATACTAAGGAAACCTTATATTTACTGTAGATCCCTACTATGGTAACTTAAACCCTTAAACCCTATACAGTTAAAGGAACCCCTATAGATCCCTGTTATGGTGACTTAAATTGATTCAACCCCTTAACAAGAACCCAGTAGACCTTGAACACTGGAGACTCTGGGCTCAAGGCCTAAACTCCTGGAAGCCGTTAAGACCTGAAGCCCTGGGCAAGTAGAATTTAGGGCTTGGGGTTTGGGGTTTAGGGTTTGGAAGTCATTGGGATCTAGGTTTCGGGTCGAATGGATTTTGGGATGAAGGGTGTTGGAAGTTTCCGTAAAACCTCAAACCCTAAATTTCAGTCGCTGGGTGATGGCAAATCCACCTGGCTCTGAGCGCTAGACTCGTAGGGTCCAGGCCCAAGGCTTGCAGGCAAGGGAACTTTGATTAATCTGTGCTGCCGCAGAAACGGACCGCACAAGGCACCGGCTCTTTAGTATCAAGATTTAGGGGTTTATGGTTTAGGGTTGAGGGTTTGCATGGCCACTGCTTGTACGGCAAAGGGACATTGCTTGAACGCTGCAGCCCCACCGTATCGACAGCCTAAACCCATTTAGTGCTTACGGTATAGGGTCCAGGGTGGACAGAGCTTGTGGTACATTGATAGGGTCGAGTTGCCCAAAAGCCCTGGCAACCCCGAACCACCGAAACCACGTTGGTTTAGGGTTTAGGGTTAAGGGTTTAAGGTCACGTTGCCATAATCTAGGAATTCAACGCGAAGCCCTGAACAAAAAACCTATAATGCCTGTTAAAGCCTAAAGGCCTAAACCATCCGAAACCCTAAACCCTATAACGCCTGCCTTTTCAAGCTCAAACCATCCTAAACCCTTGAAACTCGCAACCCTCAAAATTCGGGCTGGGCTGGGCTGTCGAAGGCCGAAGATTTGGATCTTGGGCTGAAGAGCAACCCTAAACCCTAAACTCTAATATAACGGTTCGGTGCTCCTCTTCGGGTTCGTTGTCGGCTCTGCATCTGCAGGAACATGCATTACAAACTTCCTCCCACATGGGAGTTTCCGAAAATTAGGGGCACCTTATTTTGGAGTCCTTATAATAAGGATCCTACTATTTAAGGTACTATATTAGGGTTCCCTATTTTCGGAAACTCCCACAACCATCTCTGAGGCTCGGGGTCTGGGCCAACCCTCCCCGTTCTCATAATGTAGGAACCTGATTAAGAAACCCTGGGCCTAGGTTTAGGGTTTAGGGTTTAGGGATAACCCCTAAATAGTAGTATTCATATACGGAACCCTAATAAAGGCCCCCAACGCAAGGTTTCTTAATCAGGTTCCTACATTACAGACTGCTGAAACCATTACAGGTCGGCGCCGGGTTCAGGAAAGGACGGTTCGTTGTGGGGTTTAGGGAACCAGCTTGATAATGTAGGAACCTGATTAAGAAACCCTGGGCCTTTATCAGGGTTCCTTATATGAACCCTACTATTTTGGGGTTATTGGCCCAGGGTTGTGGATGCTCGGCCGATTTTGCTTGTATCTGCGCAATTGCGCAAGTATGGCTTCTTTTAAGCAGCACCAGTAAACCCTATATGCGGAAAGCAACCCCTCGCCCGATGGTGGGAAAGGCGTCCAGCAAGCCTTTCTGCAGTTGAACATCCTGGCGGCATGGTACTATAGGCGCCTGAATAATCCAAATGGGTCTTTTTGGGGTGCCTTATACTAAAACTATAACATACTATAACAGGACTACAAGAGGTTATATTCCGACCCCTATATTTACGCTAGTCCGTCTTGCTTTCGCCACATCTTCCTTCCTTGGGATATGATCGTTGCAGGGTTCAGCTTCAGCACAGCTGGGGATCCCATACGAGTACGCTAATTAACAGTATAGGGAGCGTCATATTGGGTTGCAAAGTGGCCAGGAATCCAAGGGTCCAAGTTTAGGGTTTAGGGTTTAGGCTAAGGGTTTAGGGGTTTAGGGTTTAGGGTTTAGGCTAAGGGTTTAGGGTTTAGGGTTTAGGGTTTAGGCTAAGGGTTTAGGGGTTTAGGGGTTTAGGGTTTAGGGTTTAGGGTTTAGGGTTTAGGCTAAGGGTTTAGGGGTTTAGGGGTTTAGGGTTTAGGGTTTAGGCTAAGGGTTTAGGGGTTTAGGGTTAAGGGTTTAGGGTTTAGGGTTTAGGGTCAAGTACCTAATAACCATATACTCTCCAAAATCCTAAGCTACATAACTACCATCCTAAAACCGAGTACCTAATTTTTGGGTCCTTTGGACCCTTGGGGGGAAATTCGGATGCACCGTGTAGGAGTCGCAACTGCCGAGAGCGAGCATCGAGCTGAACTACAAACAGACCGCAGGCGTGACAAGGAGCAGAAGCGGCTAAACCCTAAACCCTAAACCCTAAATCATAAACCCTAAAGCCTGTCAACCCTAGATCGGAGAGGGGTTCCAACCAAAGATCTCTACTCTTCAAGACCAGCTCTGAAGTTTTATTCTCACAGCCTTGCTTGAGGAATCAGAAAGATGCGAAAATGGAACTCAGCATTCAAGGTGTTTAGATTTACCGAAAAAATGTTGGGGAATGACCCAGGCATCTGCATGGCCCCAGATTAGTTCAGCACCTCGTGCCTATCAGTCAAGACTGGGCCTGAAACCTAAACCCCAAACCCCAAATAGCTGTACCCCACCGCAAATCTCGACCTTCTGGAATCTACGCGATCTCGAGGCCATCTAATTATTCTTCCACCGAGACGGGTCATGCTGGGTGCCCTTGCATTGTTCGACTGTTAACTAAACTATATAGTTTCAGTACGCTGTATTTAAAATGTCTGCATATGTGCATGTGTATATCATTCTTACACTTCTCAGCCTCGCGTCACTCTTTTTCCCAGTCGTTGTTGCTGCGGCGGTGGACAATTATTGTGGTCAGGTGGCAGTAGTAGTCGTGGTGGTTGTCTGATAAGTAGCAGTGGTATGGGTAGAAGCATGTGTCGAGTGGCCCGACAATCAAACAAAAAGAACGGGGCATGCACTGGGGGTCGGGTCCAAAAGAGGCTGCGACAAGTCGGAAAGATGCCTAGTATAATGGATCTCGATTAAATCCGTCGGGCAGAAGGTACATTGCCAGCCCGTAACAAGAATCAGTGCACAAGGTGTCAGACATGGTGCAACAAATGCTGTCGAACAAACTGGGCTCGGTGTGCGACCCCTGCTAGTGGTGTCACTGTCGTCGCTGTTTGGGGCGCTACCCATATTTTAGTTGTGTGATGTTGCGGACCGACAATTGTGTTCCTGTCCAGTCCTTTCAGTATATGGTATTAATCTGCGGACGACTGATAAGCAGGGTGCTTGGAATTGCTTATTCTGGGAATTCGCGCAAGGACAAACCCTGCTGTACCTCTGCTATTTAAGTGATGCAGCTTCATGTCTTGAAACTGTAGTGCAGACTGCCCGTTTTACCCAACGTCATGAAGAAAATCTTCTGCTCCAGATAGCACGGCAGTTGAACAAGGCTACTTTCTCTGTGCTGTCAGAACATGAGATAAGCTGGCTGTGCAAATGGGGAGCAGGACCCTGTCTCTGAGGAAAACCCAGAATCCTTGACCACCTCATATTGTATGATAAACCCCTAACCACTGTCCCCGAACCCCGAAACAGCAAATTTAAATGTTCTCCGACCATCTCTGACCTACTTTGCAACACTATTATGCCATCGTAATTCCCAAAACAATGACAGAGCAGCACGGCGACCCAAACGAGTACGACCACTGGGGCTACAAGGACTACTTGATTACCAAACCACTGCAGCGACCACTACGACCGGAACGAACTCGACCACCACGACCACTAGGAGGAAACTACCAGGAGACTCAGGAAACTACCACCACCACGACGAGACCATCAAAAATCAACAGGAGACCTCCAGGAAATCTTCGGGAGATTAGGATACGACCAAAACACCACGACCAATGCCCTTTCCTGGCGAGATGCACAATCGTGACCACAAATGTTTCGCCATGTACTGGTGGGATTCAGGGGTACTGTCAAAATACATTCCCCAGGTTCTGGCAAATTCCAATATTAACACTTACAGGCTCAGAGAACATATCGTCACCCCGGAAGCCACAGCGGTCCTGGGCAGATTGCCTGATGCTCGGAAAGTCTGGTGGGGAAGGCGAACCCATCGTACGATTTCAGAAACTTGGCACAAAAAACATTTCATAGAGCTTGCTCGTAGGAGTGGCCTATATGATCACGACTACGTGACACCGTGGCAGTCACAGTCTCCGTCCGGTGCTGATGCTGGTGCTGCTGTTGTTCGCGCAGTTGCTGCTGCAGTTGCTAAAATAAGAATAGTAACATTTGCAATAACCAAATACAACTATACTGTACTGTTGTAGATCTTGCTGTTGTTGCTGTTGCAGCCCCTGCGGCCGACAGCAGCCTGACGCAGTCGAACTTCGGGACCTGGCTCATACTTTGATAAGGGTTGTCAACAGGTCCTCTTAAAGGTTTCGTGTCCTGCGTGGGCCATACCCGTTTGAGCCGCTGTCAGCTGCTGCGTCCCAAGTCCTGCACCTCCTGCTCCGGATCACGTGCTTGCTGGGTGCAGTCAGCCAGCGGATGCGTTTGCAGTGCCAACGGTGGTGTGGTCGTTGCTGTCCTGCTACCGACGGGCTGAGCAGCGGTATCGCTGCACAGGCCTGCTGCGCTTAGACTGTATATTAGGAGTCAGCGGTTGGAACCATGCCACACCGGCGGGATGTCCGGCCCGAGATGCTTTCATGATCCCCCAACAGGCACCCTCCGCGGCTCGCCACACAACGGCCCGACGTGTTCATTGTGCTCACTGCCGGCTTGTTGCTTATAGCTTAGCTGCTTATAACGTCCTTAAACAGGCGTTCTGCCGGCGGACTGCTCCCCTGACGCTTGTGCGGCACAACAACGTTGTTGTACATTGTTAACAATGTACAGGCTGTTAACGCTGCCGCTGTGCCCTGCCGTCAGGCCTCAGTTCGTATTGCATTGTTATTATGCCTTGTTTCATGGAGGCACGCCAGTCTTTTCTTGGACCTTATAGACTGTAGCCAAATCTGGCCGTTCCAGCGTAGCTGGAGGCACGGCACGTCTGACTTTCAAGTCGGCGCTTGCATACGGCACGTTTCAGATATTCGGAGGCACTGATTTAGGCAAGGCACATTTACAGCTGTCAAGTTATGCGCCCACCACAGCGCAGAGCCCGCGTTGAATTGAAATTGCTGTTGTTGTTGTTGTCGTTGTTCTTGGTGGCGTTGGTGGTGGTGGTGGTGGTGGTGGTGGCGGGGGTGGTGCTAGTGCTGGTGCTGGTGCTGCTTGTGCTGGTGCTGGTGCTGGTGCTGCTGGTGGTGGTGCTGGTAGTGCTGGTGGTGCTGGTGGTGGTGCTGGTGGTGGTGGTGCTGGTGGTGGCGGCAGTGCTGGTGGCGGC
>BGNK01003563.1:40460-70526 GCA_003297005.1 Symbiodinium sp. clade A Y106
GCGGTGCTGGTACTGGTGCTGGTGCTGGTGCTGTTGCTGGTGCGCTGGTGCGCTGGTGCGGGCGTGCTGGCGCGCTGGTGCTGGTGGTGCTGGTGATGCTACTGCTGGTGCTGGTGTTGGTGTTGGTGCTGGTGGTGTTGGTGTTGGTGCTGGTGTTGGCGGTGGTGGTGCTGGTGCTGGACTTGGTGCTGTTGCGGTTGCTGTTCCTGGTGTTGCTGCTGTGGCTGCTGTCGCTGCTGCCGTTGCTGTTGCCGTTGCTGTTGCCATTGTTGCTGCTGTTGTCGCTGGTGCTGCAGCTGCTGCTGCTGCTGGGGCTGCTGCTGCTGTTGTTGCTTTGTTGTTGGTGAAGGCGAGGTTACGTGATGCTGTTGTTGTTGTTGCTGTGGTTGGTGTTGTTGCTGCAGTACTGCAGTTGCAGTGGCAGTTGTTGCTGTTGCAGTTGTTCCGTTGCCGTTGCCGTTGCTGTTGCTGCTGCTGCTGCTGCTGGTGTTGGCGCTGTTGCTGTCCGTGGCCGTGGCCGTGGCCATGGCCGTGGCCGTGGCCGTTGCTGGCGCTGCTGTTTGTGCTGTTGTTGTCGCTGTGGTTGTGGTTGCGGTTGCGGTTGCGGTGCGCTTGCTCTTGCTCTTGTTCTTCTTGACCTACCAAGTGTAGGCGTCGTGGCAGCAACAATGTCAGTAGTAGTATATAGTAGTAGTCGTCGTCCTAGTTAGTCGCCGTAGTTTTAGTAGTAGTAGTAGTAGCAGCAGTAGTAGTAGTAGTAGTAGTAGCAGCAGTAGCAGTAGCAGCAGTAGTAGTCATAGTAGTAGTAGTAGTAGTAGTAGTAGTAGTAGTAGTGGCAGCAGTAGTAGTAGTAGTCATAGTAGTAGTAGTAGTAGCAGTAGTAGTCGTAGTAGCAGTAGTAGCAGCAGTAGCAGTAGCAGTAGTAGTAGTCGTCGTCGTAGTAGCAGGAGTAGAAGTAGTAGTAGTAGTAGTAGTAGTAGGAGTAGTAGTCGTAGTAGTAGTAGTAGCAGCAGGGGAAGTAGTGGTGGTAGTAGTGGTATAGTGCCGGACTGCCGGCAAAACACGCTGCTGGTCGTACGATGTTCTATCCAGCCTCCTCGCCCTCCAGCCCGGAGCCAGACTGTGCAAGCTGCAGCTGATACACTAGCTGCGAATGGGCGAAATTAAACACATTCATCAAATAAAAATGAGGACATGAACTCCGGGAAAGTGGAGCGGCCAAGCACGGGGTTTGGCTCCTTGAGAGCTTCCGGAATTCTACAGTGTCAAGATGAATTTACACGTAAGGTACCAAGCCTCGTGCCGGGACGTGAGCTGCACCCAAAGCTTGCGTACCTCGTCCGTGTCAGCAGAGGGCACCATCCTCAGCACGCCAGCCGGTGGGTTACCAAGGCAAGGGGATGTCTGCTTTTGAGTTTATGTAGAGCAGTTCTGATTGGGGTTCATTGGGCTGGTTTGGGGCACGGCTAGTGGAGACAGAACATAAAGTTGGGCACCAGTTCCCCAAACCCTAAACATGCTAGGAGGAGGGATTGTGTATACCGCTAGGGACTCTACCAATACGAATTATTCACACCCTTACAACCCTAAGCCCCAAACTCACATATCCAAAAGCCTACCTAGCCTTTGATGCTGACGGTATTGGGTTTTTGGAGGTTTGTCCTACGATCCTGAAAATTTGCACTGTCGGGTTCAAGGCTCAGGCATGAACTAGACTTTGAATCACCCCAAACCCTGTAAGCCCCCCAAACTGGCTTCGACGAAAGCTTTACTAAAGCTATGTGTTGCGTACCATCAAGAGTATGTTTGCCGATGCCATTAGCAATTAGCAAGCATCATCGTCAGAATGTTACATAGTGGCCCATCGCGACGTTGCGATGACTTCACTGCTGCGTGTTCCGGAAGGTCCAAGTACCCAAACAGTAAGGTTTTGGATCCCATATTCCATACTCTGAATGGTTTCTTTAACCGAAAACAAAAAACTCTACTTGTCGGGATACTTGTTTAAGGGTTCCCTTAAGGGTTCTTGTAACTTTAGGGGTTCAGGGTCTTGGAGTTGGTGTTTCGATTGATGATTTAAATCCTGCATCACCTTAGTGAATCTAGACTATGGGAATTATGGTATACTCCTTATTATGGGTAATGCAGGACTTAAATCATTAACCCCTCAACTTAAACCCTAAACCCCCTTAAAGGTACCCTAAGCCCTAAACCCTAGACCCCTAAACCCTAAACCCCCGTTTACTTAATGAATAAATGTAGGGGCGGGCCTGAACAGAAAAGTAGAGTCTTGGATCATTAGATATGCTCTTCCTCAGAGTTCTCGAATAGAATTCTATCATACAGCTCCAGCAACGTTGGTAGAGGTTATAATATACCCAAACCCCCTTCTGACAATGAAGGCATCTACTACACTAGACCCCTCAAAAGAACCCTAAAAGGAACGCTAAAAGCAATGCTTCTATGATATTTCACTTTAGGGTTTTAGGGTTTTGGGTTTTAGGGTTTGGGGTTTAAGGTTTAAGGGCTTTAGGGTTCTAGGGTTTAGGGATAGGGTTTAAGGTTTAGGGTTTAAACTCTGAACCGAATTTTACCATCTCAACCACCACTCTGACACTTTCAGGCTTGAAGCTTATACCCTAAACCCTAAACCCTGAGCTAAACCCCCAAGCTGAAGCTGACCCTAAGCTAACCCGAACCCGACCAAACCCCCTAAACTTGCGCAAACCCAAGTCCCAACTGCGCCGTAAACTAACCTTACCTTTGGTTAGTAGGGAATGGAGGAATGGGGTGCAATTATAACTACTATTACCACCATTCTTCCATTTCCTACTAACCAAAGGTAGGTAACCCCTGAACCCATGAATCTACACAACACCCCAAGCCTGAGCTAAACCGCATACCGTTGAATCTTATGCCGGCCTGAGCCCTAAGCGAAGTCCTAAAACCTCGAACCTGAACTCTAAAGACTAAACCCTTGAATCTTACACGAACCTTAAACCCTAAAATCTTGAACCTTATGCGAACCTAAACCCTGAACTAAACTCTAGATTAGACCCATGATCCCTATACAAAGTCTGAGCCAAAACTCAACCGTAAACCGTTGAATCTACAACAAGAAACCCTAAACCCTGAACTAAACCCTAAACCCATGAACTCAAAAAAAATGTAAACGGCTGAGCCGTGTCCAACCCGAAACCTGAACTGAAGCCGGAATCCTCGAACCAGGCTCTAAAGTCGTGAACCTTGCACAAACCCAAACCCTGAATTAAACCCCAAACCGTCACCAAAAGCCGGCTCCCACCTTGTCTTCTCACAACGTAATTGCCACAAGCCTCTTTTTTATGGTTTTGGATGTTAAGGTTTCAGGATGTTTTCGGGTTAGGGAAGTTGGTATTTACGGCTTTAGTGTTGGGATTTATGTCATGAGGGTGTAAGGACTTACGGACTGGCGGCTTGAGGGTTTGGGGCGTTCGGGATTTACGGCTTTAGGGTTTCCGGCTCTTCCGCGTTCAGGGCTCGGGGCTTCGGAGTTTGGTAGAACAGATTGAGGAGTTTAGGTAGTTTGGGACATTTAGCGGGTAAGGTTACAGGTCTAGGATATTTTTTTGCCACAAGAGTTCGGGCTTTCAGGTTTCAGCCCTAGCGGCTGTGACTCTGAGGGTTTCCAGGCAATCTTCGGCTGAGGAGACGTCTTCCTGTATTTCCCATGCCTCTTGTATATCATTATATACATATAACTAAAGAAATACATATGTACATATATATGTATACACACATATAATAAGCATGCATGCATAGATACATAAGTACACTCATGTACACACACACGTTATACTGCAAACTTTATGAAAAAAGAACCAGGTTCTATGATGTTATGTCTTCCTGGCCACCAGACCATTTGCTTTGCTACTGTATACTGTAGGGTAATCTATGGGCTTTAGGGGTGTGGGGGCAAAGAGCACTGCAGATCGGCGGTCGCCATAGCGCACACACAGACACAGACACTTTTTAGGTCATGCGGCTTAGCATTCAGGTTTCTTTTCCCCTGCAGGCTTTCAGCTCGGAGGGTTTCGGAGTCAGTGCTTCGGGTATGTATGGGAGATTCCGAAAATTAGGGGTACCTTATCTGGGGGTCCTCATAATCAGGATCCTAGGGCTGGGGTCCCCTATTTTCGGAAGACACTGTATATAGTGGTTAGGACCAAGTCTTATAGAGTGTAGGATTTCGGTTGTTTTGACCTTGGAACACAGCCGGGCTCCAATTGCAGCAGTTGGGCGAATTGGGGCACTTGCGTGATTTACGCCTCGCGAAAATCAAGATCCTACACAAACTTGAATTAAAGAACCCGGCGATGCTTTCCGGATGCAACAGACCCTAAACCTTAAACCCTATAAACCTTAAACCCTAAACCCCAGATCCCTAAACCGACCAGTCTGGGGTCTTGAAACCCAAACCCTAAGCGCTACACTTTCGTCAGGGTAGCCCCGGCCGTTGGAGCTGAATGCCGAAGCCGCGTCTAGGGATTTAGTGTACGGGTTAAGGTTTAGGGCCGGCTTCGGGTCTTCACGGCTTGGGGTTTAGAAGGTTTTTTCCGTGTGGGGCAGATCTCGAAAACCCTTGCGGGACCGGATTGCTCTCTTAGCCTCCTTCTGCATAAGGGGGTTTCGGGTTCAGCCAGATGTTCTCCTTGCAGCCCGCAGACCTTGCAGCAGCCCTTGCAGTTCTACATTCCCGTGAAATATACAGCTTGCAGTCCTTGCAGTCCTACGTTGCTGTGGCGTAATGCAACCTGCAGGTGCCCTGTGCTCCTACGTCCTTTGTCTTGTGGCTCTTAAACCCATATCCCCTGTCCCTTGCGATCCTACGTTCCTGTGGCCGCTGTCGGCTGCAGTTCCTTTTGCAAGCTCTTAGTAACAGTAGCACTGGTATGTGCAGCACCACTAGTAGCACCCGTGAGGTTCGGGTTTAGGTTTCGGTACTGCCCCCACCTTGTAACAGTCTCTATCAGGGGTCATATTACAAGGACGTTCCAAATGTTACAGAGTAGGGGCAGTACCCAAGGTTTAGGGTTTGCTTGTTATGTGTTATATGGTCTAATTCAAGCTACGTCTTGCAGGCTTGCGTGATTGACTTCGGGCATGCTCATACACGGCTTAGGGTTTAGGGACCATTTTGCAACCTCATGTTTTTTGGTGATTGTAGGCCCAGCGGTAATCCAGTCAGGGCCTAAACTCTTAATACTTGAAACAACAACAAACTGAAACCAGCTTAGAAGCCAGCCCTTAAACTTAAACCCTTATGAACACATAAACCTTATGTGACTTATGTGTAACCCCTAAACCTTAGGCCCAGAACCCGAAAGTCGCGGAAGCTAGCAGACCGTGACAGACAAACCCCCCGCACCGTGTGAATGGCACGTCTTGCTCGGATGGCGCAATATCGAACCTGCATGCATACGGTTGACGATTGAGGGCTCCCTGTTTTAAAGGCTCCTTTAAGGGCTCCCACACGGGCTTGTTTCAGGGTTTGGGGTTAGTTTTAGGTTCAAAATGCAACGGAACTTGGAATTTGCGGAGCTTCTTTGGAGTCTGACATGCATGATTAAGGCTGTTTCAGTTCAGGGAAGTGAAAACGATTTAGGGTTCCGGCGTGTGGCTTTTGATTTGACTGAGCTGAGGATGTAACGTTTGGGATTGCTTAGATGCCCAGGGGACTTAGTAAATAGGTTATAAGTAGGGTTATATTTGGGATAACTCCATCTAGGGTACTTACAACCCTGTTTATAGCCTACTTACTACGTCCCCTGGGCCTCTAAGTAACCCTAAACCCCACCGTATAGAAGCCTTATAGATCCCTGTTAAAGACCCCTTTAAGGAACCCTAAATTTTCCTACTTATAACCTTACTAAGTCCCCCGGGCCTCTAAGTGAGGGTGTCAAACACCCTGGATTGAGGCTCGAGGCTCTCGGTTGCACAATTTGCATTAGGTTTTTTTTTGTTTAAGAGTGTGTTGGGCCTTTCTCACCGCAGCTGCAGGTCGAGGGCTCACCCATATTGGGTTCATTAGGGTTTAGGGTTTAGGGTTACAGCTTGGGAGAATCTGCAACCTGAAAAGGTTGAGCTGCAGCATGTAGCAACTGCCCGATTTGGCGGTTTGGTGGTATAGGGTTGAAGTTTCTATGATGTGACCTTGCATGCGAGCTCTGATGTTGCACATATGCTGGAGAGAGTGTCATTTTTTGGGAGCGGGTGTGCGTGTTTGGCTTTAGATGCCTTCTAGGGTATGCGGATAGATTGAGGGCCGTCAGAACCAGAACTGGACTTTCCGGTACATTCTGAAGTACAAGCATGCTGAGCAGAACCCATAGGCGCCATAGTAGTTCCTTTTTGGGATTACCTTATAGGATTCTACATATTATATGAACCCCCAAAAGGAACTACTATGGGGCCTATAGGTAAGCCCTGGTTAGCAGAAACTACATGCTGGAAGTCCGATGTGAATTTAGGGCCGATTTGGCGCTTCCATGGGTTCGGGGTTTAGGGTTTGGGGTGTACGGTTTAGGGTTTAGGGGTTTAGGCTTTAGGGTTTTGGGGTGTAGGGTTTAGGCTATACCCTCATGACTCATAATAGTAGTACAAGGGCCCGAAGATTTAGAGGAGGGTTCCTGTAAACGGTTCTTTTTCTATATTGGTTTACAGGCAGGGGCCTCAAATAATTCGAGTAGGGTTCTGGTCTGCTCTAAATAAAAAGGCAACCTTACGGCAAACATATTTTACGCTAAATCCTGAAACCGACCGAACCAACTGCAGCTGTCGACGAAGTTCTCTGAGGTAGAAACTTCAGTTTGGGGTTTAGGCCGACCTGCAATACACCAATGGGTTTGAAGGTTCCGGGTTCATATGGTGTAGGGAGAAGGGTCTAGGGACTAGGGTTTAGGGTTTCGAGCTTTGCTCTTGAAGCTTGGTGAATCTTGGGCTTTCTGAACGTCCAGAGTTTATTTTGTCTGCTGGAGGTTGCAGGATCCTCGGCGTAGCCTAGACCCTGAACCACCAAAACCTTAAACATGAACCCCTAGACCCAAAACACAAGCCATCTACATGGGCCTGTCCAGATCCAGATCAATGGCCCGCTGCAGGCCGGGTACCACTCTGCACACAGGTGCTGCCTGGGATGCTTCTGTCCGTGTATGTGTGTGTGTGTGTGCGTGTGTCTAGGATGCGCAGGATGTGCACGGTAGGGTGTGGGGTTTAGGGCCATGGGTGTGGGGTTGAGGCTCCGGGTTTTACAGGTTACCAGGGCTTGAAAAAGATAGGAAACTTGCCAAATATCAGGAGTGCAGTCGGGGTTGGGTCGGAACCAACGGCAGATTTTTGCCTAGGGGCGCTTGGGGGGGTAGGGGGGAGGGGGGTAGGGGGCCTGAATACCTGTGATAAGGACTGAATCAGGCCAAGGAAGCATGGTCCCCTAGCCCCCTCCCCCTACCCCCCCCCTAAGGGTCCCTATGATTTTTGGGCAGGAGAACCACGGAATTCTGAGTTTCACTGGCTAGCAGTGATCTTGGCGGATTTGCTTAGGGAATGCTATCGCCTGCACCCTGAAACTGTGTAGAATAATAGCAACTTATGGGTATTGGGCCATTATTTTGCTTGCTTTTGGGGGTTGAGGTGGTAATCATTTAGGGCTTCTACCTGTAGTCTCCATTGTAGTTCCTTTTTGGGGTTACCTTATAGGATCCTTATTATATATTTGGATAAACCAAAAAAAGGAACTACAATGGAGACTATAGGTACAGTTGTCATGGAGGTAAGGACCCAGCAGCGGGAGACCAAGGTAAGTGCAAGGCATAAAGAGCGCCTCTGACCCTATGCCCTCAGTCGCCAAAACGGCGTGGAAAACTTTAGGGTTTTTGGTTTAGGGTTTTGGGTTTAGGGTTTAAGGTTTGAATGATTTTTGCAAGTTCTGTAATGGTTACCCGTTGCTTGAAGGGCTGAATACGGAGACCTCAGAACTAGAATAGGTTCGGTGGTATTTTATGGTATTGATGTCTGGAGGAACCCGGAGGAGTAATACCAGTAATCATTTAAGCTCCTATATTACACCCCTGAACCTAGACACCAGTAACTTAATCATTTAAGCTCCTATATTACACCCCTGAACCTAGACACCAGTAACTTAATCATTTAGGATCCTATATTACACCCCTGAACCTATAGACAACAGTAACTCTCTAGGGCCAAGTCTTGCAGCACCATCAAGCTAGTATTCTGACACAAAGTAGAACAAGCGCAGCAGCGCAGCAAAAACAGTCCAAGGCTTTTAGCAAGGCGAGGACATCCCCGAAATGCTCGCATGCTGTGATGCTGTCGCAACTGCATGAAGAGAGAATTAGAAGCTGATGGCAAAGAACTATGAGGTATTGCGGGTGGCAGACTGTGACAAGCAAACACAGCGATATGCAGATAGCACCGGACCATCAGAACGGATCCAACCTGGTGGGCAGTCTTGAAAACAGAAGAGCAGCCACAATAACAAAAGTGAGCGCGCCGCATTTTTGTAGTTGGAAGCAATCCTGACGACAATCCAACACGAGAGAGATCTTGTTATTGACACTAGAAAGCGTGAAATGTGATATGTAGTCTGCACATGCCGAAAGTTATCTCAGGAAAACTTGCAGCCATGGGAAACCAAAGCCAGAGTGTGACGCGAAAAAAGCAGCTGCATGGCACACACCGCTTAATTGCAAGGCGTGCTAATATAGGGGCCTTAGTAATTACCTATGCCTATGCTATTTCGAGGGTTCTTTCTTTTAGTTATAGCATAATGGGCCCAAAACCCCATTCTAATTATTAAGGCCCCTATATTACGTAGTGCCAGTGCACAGGCGAGCAAGAGCAGCACACCGATTGAAACACTCGATGAACAATGGCTTAAGGTGCCGAAGAAGGCGAGACAAACGAAAGAACACCACACCACCAAACAAAGGCATAAGTGTAACAGTCTCGAGGTCAACATTAAACATGTGGGCAAGAAAGGGCTCAACAAGCAGTGCAACACCACTAACTTGCCACGTAGAAGTAACACTACAGTTGATGATATAAATCCTGCATGACCTTAATGACCCTGGACTATGGGAATTATGGTATATTCCTGCTTATGGGTAATGCAGGATTTATATCATCAACCGTATGGCGGCACAGACAGTGATGACAGCCGTCAGATGCCAAACATCACCACATTGCGGTTACCATGTCCTTCTAGATGACGATGTTTACACTACTGTGCACTCTCTCTCAAGCAATGTCGAAGGTTTGTAATCCTGTGCCTGACAAGTCGTCCGCTCGAAAGCTTGATCTCGCACACATTGCGCTGGAGGGTTTATATACGGTGCTGAAACTATGGAATCGGTTTAGGTTTCGGATTAGTTTTGACACGTCACCCCATGCATTACACCCTCAAGCCCAGATCTCAGCTTGGGTTTTCATCAAGATGCCGTGTTGTGCCAAAGATTGGCATGGTTCACCATCGTCGCAGATATGGCCTGCTGGAAGAGCCGGGTTTCAGGTGTAGAGGTGCAGACCGTTGCGGGTTGCGGTTTAGTGGCTTAGGATGTAGGTGAAGGTTTGCTTATGACTCATGAGAGGGATTTAGGCTGGTCTGGTTTGCTGTGACGATCAGCTGTGTAGTTGTTTTGCTCCTTGCTCGGACCCTTGAAGCCTAGGGGGCTTGGCGCTTAGGGTTTAGGGTTTTGATTAGGGCTTATAGGCTTGGGCGGTTTTGAGCGCTGACAGCTTTGATGGCTGACTCTCTTGTTGCTGTCTTTAATCTCAAAACCTATCAGTTGCTACCGGCCGGCGAACCCGAAATTCGGGCCGTAAAGGTCTGAAAGCTGAACCCCCGAACCTAAACCCTCCATGTTAAGCCCTATCAGTCCTATGTATAGACTCGAAGGCAGCAAGCTGTCAATCTGCAGAGGCTGCGCATTGAGCTCTAGCCGGTCCTTTAAATTATCCTCGTCTCAAGTTGAGACATATAGAGCTTGAGAGGTTTATCGAAGGTTTAGGATGTAGGGTTTCGGGTTTGGCATTAAGGTCAGCTTAGGGGTTGTTTCGGGATGCTTCTCATCGCAGGCCCGGGCATCACAGGTAAAAGGTAAAGGCAGTTGTGCAATCTGCTTGAAGGGATGTGCCGGCGCTTGGAAAGCTTTCTTCATGTGAGCGTGTACGTAATTGGGAAGGCTATGATGTAAACTTTATGAGCCACGCATGCCAAGGCAGCCCTACTTCGAACTGAGAAGGGCCAACGTTTCCTCCTGGACATAAGCCCCTCTACTGAAATTGAATTTGAGTGCTTAAGTAGGGTATCTTGTTCTTCCCCAACCAGCGCGGTACACACCCTGAAGTTCCTACTTTGGGAGTAAAGAGAATTGGTTGGCATCCCGCCGCAGCGACGGTCTGAACAGCGATCCCCGGCACGGGCTCCCACTGTGGCGCTGTGCGCATTTTGCGCTCGCATCCTATTGTTTACAGAGGGTCTGCCGAAAACCGTCTCCCGGAGGGTCTCCTTGCGATCTTCTCGTGTTCTCCTGGTGGTCGTGGTCATGCAGGTCGTAATTAGTGTCGCAGTGGTCGTCAGGTCCTAGTGGTCGTGAGTCGTCTGTGCCATATACCCATAGGCCCCACAATGGTTCATTTTGGGGAATTCCTTATAGGATTCTACATATGAACCCCAAAAAGGAACTACTATGGGGCCTATCGGTATGGTTATCGTGATTCGTTTTGTGGATCTATGTCTGTTTGGGGATGGCAAAGTCTTTTGTCCGATCTCTGCCAAGCCACAAGAAGAAGCGCGACGAAGTGGTAAAGGAATTAATGAAATGATTGAATGCACGCATTTCGCTCTATGGTTCGTTGAATTTGGCCCTTTTTCACCTCGGAATTAGTGCTACAATCTTCTTTTTAGAGTTGAACGAAGTGAATGAAGGCCGCATGCGTTCCCTTCTCATCTAAGTTGAAAACAGGGTCCTGCAAAGAAACCCTAAACCCTAAACCCCTAAAACCCCCCAAAATGAATCTGTGAACGAAGGCCCTCAGTTTCTTCCCACCCAGTCATCCGGTTTTATCAAGCTGTTACCCTAGGGATCTAAGGACTCATAAATTAAGGCTTTTGGGCCCAAAGACCATACTATATAAGGCTTTTGGGCTATTTTGATCCCCAGGGTTCTTGGGATTTACTCGGATGTTTTGTCGTTATATAAGTTATCCAGGGCTCCAGTTGCTGGGTTCTCTAGGGTGTGACGGGTTTGTGCGTTCTTGGATGCGTTTCAGCAACCGGATACTTAATGTAGTGGCTTGAAGGATAAGACTAGGCTTAATATGACTGTCTCGGGGGGACTTGAGTGTTAAGGTCACTATATCATGAAGATTCCTCAAGCCCTTCTTCACAATGAACCCTGGCACTCCATCTTTCTCAACCGAGTCACGTGGCTGCGATCGATACGAACACCCCGAAGCTCTGGCCTTTGTCGGGGGAGTGCTTTAGAACAATAGAAAAATCCCCTAAACCCTAAACCCTAAACCCAATCAAAGGCTGATTGGACTCACGGATGGTTTGGCCCTGAAGCGTGGGGCGTAGGCGCACAAGATTTCGAAAGTCCAGTTTGCTTGGTCTGGGATTGCCAGAGCGTGGCTGCTTAGGGCTTGGTCTAGCCCGTACACCAAACCTTACACGTCGCTCAGCCAGGAATTTCGGTGTGGGACCTCAATCCCAAACATCAAGTGACGAAGAACCCCAAAGCCTCGACACTACACCCTACACCCTCAAAGACCTAAAACCCTCATAGCTCAAACTTCAAGTCTCAAGGGACTGTTCAAGTTACAGCTGTTCAGTTCTTCGGCTGAAATTAGAGCGATGTTACAGAAGCAACCACTAAACATACAACTGAAGGACCAAACTTTACACAACAGAACTGGATATGCTGAAGTTGGTGATCAGTACTGCTAATGATGATTGAGCTGGTGATGAGTGACGAGGACGGTGGTGATGATGATGATGATGACGATGGCGATGACGATGATGAAGACGACGATGAAGAATACTACGATGATGATGATGATGCTGATTAAAATGGTGAGGCGACGGCGATGACTGCCACTACTAGCACTGCTTGATATGATACTAAGACGAATACAGGTAGTAGTAGTCGTAGTAGTAGTAGTAGTAGTACGTAGTAGTAGTAGTAGTAGTAGTAGCAGTAGAAGCAGCAGCAGTAGTGGTAGTAGTAGTAGTAGTAATAGCAGGAGTACTAGTAGCAGTAGTCGTCGTCGTAGTAGTAGTAGTTGCTGTAGTACGAATAACATTATTAATGATACTCATGTCATAGGGCCTACTCTTTGTTTCTGGTAATGGTGCTGCGATGATTATGATGATGCATCGTCAGCAACATCGTCACCCCAATGACCAGCGCATGCGTCACAATCCACAGCACACCAGCTGCTCATGACAGTCATCACAACCAGTCTTCCCACCATCGAATCATCGCCATCCGTGGCAGCATCATCGCCACAATCATCCTATTAACCGAAAATCTCATAAGCCAAGTGCACGCCCTATGTGGCTGCGTAATGCCGAAGTCACAAAACCAGTGTACTCAACATGCCAAAACGATCGATATCGACTGAATCTCAGCACACTGGAAACGGGCGAAAGCCCCGACACCTCGAACCCGGTTCCCACGAGAAGACGTGACCGACAGACTGTAGGGTTACCCTGTCTAGCGCCTTGTGGGTTTGAGGGTTCAGCGTTTCAAACATTCCTTGGTTTGAGGCACGTATTTGGGTTTAATTAGCAGTAAACCACGCTGTGAAAGGCTTCCATACCTGACCAAAATCCACAGTCGCCCTCATCCATCCACCAAAGTCCTGTTGGATCTCCATGATCTCAGGGTTTAGGGCTTAAGATGCGAAGAACCGCGTGAATTGCTGACCGCCCGCTTTAGCATCTCCACCGCAGTCGGCCACAGACACCTAAAACCGTTAGGGTTTAGGGTTTACCTAAACCCTAAAGAACCTGCCTTTTAGGGCTCCTTACTATGGTTTCCTTGTATAAGTCCTTAAAAAGGTAGGTCATTTGGGGTCGAGGTAGGTTCGAAGAAGTCCGAGAACTGATGTCTATGGGACATGATTTGAAGACGGGCCCTTGGACAGTCGCTAGGCACAATAAACCCCAAACTTTCGCAGATCATAATCCGGAGCTCCAAGCCCTAAGGACCCTACCTATAGCCCCAAGGGTCCAAAGGACCCAATAATTAGGTACTCGGTTTTCGGATAATAGTTATGTAGGTTAGGATTTTGGAGAGTATATGATTATTAGGTACTTGGACCCTAGGGGTAGTCTCCATTGTATAGTTCATTTTGTGGTTTAACCTAATATCTGATTAGGATCCTATAGAGTAACCACAAAAAGGAACTACAATGGAGACTACAGGTAAACCCTATACCAACCAACCAACCTAAGGCAACGGCGGAGGGTAAGCCAAAACGGCAATTGCAACATCGGCGTGGTCATCGCTGCAGAAGCGGATGAAGGCGTAGCCTCTGCAAGCATCCGGGAATTCAGCCACGGTCAAACTGAAGCTTCGATGGTTGGGGTCTGTCTGAGTATAATTGATCTGTTCAAGCATTCATGGGCTGTGTCCCATGTTCTGCTTGAGTGGTTCGAAGGCTCAGGGTTGAGAGTGGTTTCACGGCCTTCGGTGCTGAGAATGAGCCTTCCCCTGCCCTGGTCAAAGACTTCAAGCGTGGGGCTCTTGATGCTACTTTCCAGAAAACGTCACGTAACTGCGCACAAAATGGCTGCACTTGCCTGTGTGTTTAGCAGCTGCCAAACTGTAAACAGTGCTATGTTGTCGATACATCCCAGACATACATGCAGGCATACATACGTACAACATGTAACGGATGCAGGTGTGTATGCAAGTGTGTCTGTCTGCTTGCCTGGCTGCCTGGCTGGAGGGCTAAGTAGCTGGCTGGCTCGCCGTCTGCATGGATGCATGCATGCCTGAATGTGTGCATGCACACATGTAAGTGCATATGAGTGCTTTTGCCGGAATGTGTGCGTGCAAGAATATCCATAATGATAACGATCAACATCATAATATGTGTATGTATGTGTGCGTGGGTACGTATGCACGTATGTATGTATGTATGTATATGTATGTGTATGTGTACGTATGTAGGTATATATATATATACATATATTCATAAGAGAGAGAGAGAGAGTAGGTTGCCGTGGGATCTGGGTTTTTGCAAACCATGTTTTTAACAAACTCGAACAACCCCAAACACTTTGAAGGTACACACAGCATTGCTTCGCGAAGTAGCGTTCAGCAGTTAATTTTCCTGTAGTGTGTCTAAGGTCAGGTTCAACCTGTGCATAGTCAGACGTCAACGGGTACCGCAACGCCATGTCGCATCCGGGCTTTCCCACAGGCAGGAAACACTCCTAAACCCCAAACCCTGAAACCCTAAACTTGCCCTAAACCCAAAAACCCTAAACCCAAACCCTGAAACCCTAAACTTGCCCTAAACCCCAAAACCCTAAACCCTGAAACTCTAAACTAGCACTAAACCCCAACACCCTAAACCCAAACCCTGAAACCCTAAACTTGCCCTAAGCCATAAGCGGCCCTAAGCCCTGCCTGACTTCCCAAAAAAGCCCAATACCCCTTAATTAAGGAATATGTCTGGGTTTAGGGTTTAGGGTTTAGGGCTTCATATTATGATTGAAGCCATATTCCTTAATAAAGGGGTACTGGGCTCTCTGGGTTTGTCCAACCCGGAGCTTCCAAAGAGCCGGCCTCTGTTGAACTGTGAACGCTTGCGACTTCGTGGAAGATACCTGAGATCAAAGGGTTTAGGGTTTACCTTAACCCCCTAAACCCTAAACCCTAAACCCCAAACTCTAAACCCGGAATAACCTACGGTTTTAAGGACCTATATATAAGGGACCCTAGGTTATTCAGGGTTAAGGTAGGGTTGAGGGGGCCTGCCAGTTGAAGGTTTAGGGTTTAGGGTTGGGAGATCAAAGCCCAAAGGGTCCAAGTAATGGGTTTAGGGTTTAGGATTAGTATCGTAGATGCTTTGAGGGTCCAAATATCTACACAGTTCTTACTGCATTGGTACCTGGACCCTTTGGGGCCTGCGAGTTTAGGGTTTAGGGTTGGGAGTTGCCTCAATATTGTAATTACACTGAGCAATATACCGCACCAAAACCTGTTCAAGACTATTCCTTAGGTTCAATATCTTTACGCAATGCCTTCTATACTGCCATATACCCCGAACCCTATCCTTATTATGAAGGGTTTCTCTGGTAAGCTTCCGGGCTTGAGTCTGCGGTTTTATGTGTTAGGGTTTGGGGTTCAGGGATCTGGGTAGGGTTCAGGGGTGTAAGGTTGATAGTCCGGGGGAATTGGTTGAGGTTCAGGGAAAAGGCCAGTTCTGCATAATGCTTGCATGTCATCAGTAGGATATCCCAGACTTAGAGTGATTGTGTGCATACTGCAAAATCCGACTCAACACGACCTCATGAGTAAGGATTGAGTAGCGAAGCGACAGAAGGCATTCAAAAACGCACGGTGTCACGCACGCCCATGCGTAATGCGTGGAGCACTCGACTGCTTCAAACCACAGGCCAAGCTGAAACCCTTAACCGATACACAAAACCCCAAGGTGTTCGTAACTGTGGGAGATCTGCTCCGAGGAAACCGCTTGCCCAAGAAGATCTCTTGTCAAGCCTACTACTGGACTGTTCAAACAATCTTTCTTGTTCCTTCCACCTACCAACACCGAAATAACTTGTGCAGAACGGCCCAGCACGGCACAAGGCTATCTTTTGCAGAGCACACGGAGTGCAGTAGTTCGAAGAGAGGACGGAGGCGAGTGTTTGCAGACAGACACATACAGCTTCCTGCCAATGCATGAGACGGCGCTGCGTGGAAGCGAAAAGACTCAGGTTGCAAGTTCAGAGCCTCCCATGCAGCTATATGAAGGCATGCGTGCATAAACAACATAACCGAACATAAGATGTCGTGCCGTGCCATGGCATGCCATGCCGGTAAACCTAGCCCACCCGTAACTGCAACCCTGCCCATAAGAATGACCGTAACAAAATTGACATGGCATAACATAACATAGCATGGCAAAGCAAAGTAAAGATAAATGAACACATAGCAGAGCAAACCACACCACAACATAACATGACAGCAAATCCATCCATCCATCCATCCAGCCAGCCAGCCATGACTCCATGACTCCATGACTCCATTGCTCCATGACTCCATGACTCCGTGACTCCGTGACTCCGTGTGTCCATGAGTCCATGAGTCCATGAGTCCATGAGTCCATGAGTCCATGAGTCCATGAGTCCATCCATCCATCCATCCATCCATCCATCCATCCACCCAGCCAGCCAGCCAGCCAGCCAGCCAGCCATCCATGCGTCCATCCATCCATCCATCCACCCGTCCATGCATTCGCCCAGGCATGCGTGCATGCATACACGTACTTACAAGCAGAGGCACACAAACATATGTATGTATGTATATATATATACAAAGACACATGCACACATAACTACCTACCTACGTACTACCTACCTACCTGCCTGTCTGCCTGCCTGCCTGCCGGCGTGCCTGCTTGCCTGCCTGCATACCTACCTACCTACCTACCTGCCTGCCTACCTACCTGGTACAGTTACGCACATGCATACATACGTACACACATACATACATGCATGCATGCACGCACGCACGCACGCACGCACGCACGCATGCATGCATACCTACCTGCAGGTATACACCGGGGCATACACGCATCCAGTCACGTACAGCTGTATACCATTACATACACACAGTTCCATACAAATCTATCTATCTACCTACCTACCTAGGCACGCCACATGTCCTTCTCCCTCTCTACTGCAAACACGAATGTTTTCCTCCACAGATGCCTAGATGGATGCAAGGATTGATTAGATAACGACACAGCCTGAGACACACAGGGAGCGATAGAGGTAGAGAGAACGAGAAGCAGGGAGGGAGGGAGAGAAAGAGTGAGAGAAACAGGTACAGAGAGAAAGAGACAAAGAGAGAGATAGAGGGAGGGAGAGCGGGAGAGAGAGAGAGAGAAACAAAGAGATAGGGGGCAAGAGAGAGAGAGAGAGTCAGTACATGGTCTTGAGAACTGGCTTGCTTGCGACTCCGAGGATCCAAAAATCCGGCCGTGCAATTCCCAGTCTCTGAAGCCTCGGTGAGAGTCACAAACCGTTTCAGACCGAGTGGCTTTGGGTTCAGGGTTTGGCGCCGGAAGGGCTGGTGGCCCAATGTTTCGAGATTGACGGCCTAGATGTTTCCGTGCGGCGGTTTCGAAGCCGAAACCATAGACCCCATAGTAGTTCCTTTTTGGGGTTCATATTTAGAATCCTATAAGGTAATCCCAAAAAGGAACTACTATGGGGCCTAAGCACATCTAACTACATAACTACATGGCTGCAGGAGCTTGGCTGAGGCACGCATTCTCGTGTTTGGGATAGGGATAGGTGATCAACATGAATGGGCATCCGGTTTCAGTTTTTTGTGCTCCGTGGCAGCATGCTCAGCGCTCCTGTTTTGAAAACACGGCAGCTCAATCTCACGAATTAATGCGCATTCGGCTGCAGCTCTCTACTTCACAGCTTAAGACATGGAGCGGGCATCCATCAACATTTTCCTCTTGGATTTGATAAAGCACTGCCCTCAAAGCTCCCACCGGAAAGAAGAGCCTGTATGTTCTGGTCCCGGCACCACGAAAGCTAAACCCTTGGTCTTGCAGATCCTGTAGCTCGGGGCTCCGACTGAACAACAACAACAACAGCAGTGACTGTAACACTAGATACAGGAACTGGAACCGTCGAGACAACAAGTAACACAGTCTTCATGGTGGCAGAAAATGTAACTGCCTTCGAAACTGACAGTATGGATGCTGAAGCTGATCCCTTTAAACTCCGACCATCGGACGGCCGTGCCTCTGCACTGCAACTCCGTAAACCCTAAAACCCTTAACCCTCAGAACCACTGAATGTCTCGACTGCTGAACTTTCACCTCGAGCTTAGGATTTCAAAAGGGGTTTGCGACTTATAGGCTGTAAACTCTCGAATTCCTAGAACATGCCTGAGTTAGCTCTGGGTCCAATAAGTTCTGCGATTCTACGCCTGAATTCAACCCCACCTTCTCTCAACTCCAAGTCCTCGAACGTCAACTCGAAATCCCAGAGTTTGGGTTTTGGGAGTAGACCTACTTGTCGGGTATCATGGGCACTTCTCAACAGGAGCCTACTATTCGGGATGCTATACAAAGGCCCCAGTGAGGCTGGTAAGTAGGAGGATCGAAGTCCGGGCCATGTGCTTCGGGGCGAGGGCTCAGGGCGTATAGGGTTTATGGAGACGGGTTTAGGGGTTTAGGGTTGAGGGGTTTAGGGTTTAGGGCTGTTAAATGATGAACAATTGCAGTGGAAGGCTTATGGTGCTGGGTCCGATATAGGATTCTGAAGCCTATTGCTTGAGAGCCGCTGCTTAATCATCTCGTCCTCTGGCGTAGCCTGTGGCAAACCGCGTAAAAGCCATAGGTCCTGGCTCAAGGCTTCTGCGTCGCAGGGATTCTGGAGAATGACGACCCATAGGGGCCTTAATAATTAGAATAGGTTTTGGGGTCATTCTTTTACTATAAATTCAAGAAGGAACTCCCAAAAAATCGTATCGGTAAGAAGTAAAGCCCCTGTAAAAAATGCTAAACAGTTCGAAACGCCCAGCTGCAGCTTCCGATAGACCCTAAACCCCCAAGCCCTCAACCTCTCCCTCAGGGTCCACGTACCCAAATAGGGCTCCTTTAAGGGTTCCTTCAAAGGGTACCATAGAGTTTAGGGATATTTGGTATATTTAAGGGTCCATGTACCCAAATCGTAGATACTTTGGTCCCAGTGTACCTAATAAGGGCCACTTTAAGGCCAAAGTATATATTATTTGGGTACACGGACCCTTAGGGTCTAACCCCCCACATAAACCCACAGAACCGAACTGAGAGCTTGCAGCGCTTAAAGCCAACCGAAGTTTCAGGTTTGCGGCTTGAAGTCAGGCATATGGGGCCTGCATTGCTGGAGGGATGAAGGTTTGTGGTTCTCAGTTTGGGGTTTTAGGGTGTGCGCGGCCGAGTCAAAGCTCCAGGTGAATTCAGATGGCTCCATTCCCTAATCTTTAACTATGTAAATTCCACACTCCTAAACCGGATACACTCACACCAGATGCTGACAAGGTGGCTGGGTCAGTAAAGCCCGCGTGCATCGCCTAAGTCATCGGTCGTTTTCCGGGATTTTAGTTTTAGACTCTGGCGGCAAGGATCATGCGGCCATGACACAGCGATATTGCATAACAGGAGTGGGTTCTGGTTGAACCACGGTGGTGCAACAATACCTTCGCAGTCCCTTCGTTTAGGTTCTTACTCTCCCCTAAACCCTAACTAAACCCCAATCCGCTCTTATTTATCCCTGTGTTGGGGTCCTTGACTTTCTGATAGCCACCTCTCGGTCTCAGGCTAAAGAACTTTCTCCTAGAACAAATCAACGTTAGTATCATAATTCAGGGGTCAGCGGTTACGGTTAAGGGTTGGGTGGCTATCAGGCTCGTATAGTACGGCCTAGGTTTCGGCGATCTGTGTAGCCATGTCATCATGAACAAGGTAGGGTTTTGGGGTACAGTCTTCTATAAAAAAATTAAGGAACCCCAAAATAGTATAGGTAATTGTTCACGTCAGGAACCCCGTTCTGAAAGACACCCTAAACCTCTAAACCCTAAACCCTCAACCAGAAACACGCTCAACGAAGCTGCCCAAAGGGCCCGAAGTACCTATATAGTAGAAAGTAGGGTTTCTATATTAGGAATTACTATTATGCTTTGGGGATGTATCCCCCATAACAGTACCTAAGACCCTTTGGGAAACCACACCCCCGCACCAAAACCCCTGGACCTTGTAGTCGGTTCACAAAACACTGTAGACACTAAACCTGTAAACCCTCCCAAAGAAACTCTCATAGGACACTTGAAGGACTCCTTATAGACTTTTAGAACCCCCTGCAGCATAGAAAGGAACACTTGTGAAGATTCCGAAGCCGTAGCCCTAAACCCCAAGCCCTGATTCCTTAGCTCAGGAGCTTCGACGACGCGGAGCAGGAACGAGCAACCAAGACACCCTTTTTTACAGGATTACGATGCGTTTAGGGCTCTTGGGTGGACTCTTTCCGGTACCGTTAACATTGGGTGAATGTGCGCTTTCGTTTGCATGAGGGGAAGGCGCAACACATTACTACGAGGTGCTTCACTTCGAGCTCAGCCGGCCACAGCATGTTTGAACAGTACAGGTTCCAACTTCGGGTTGTCGGGCTTGGGACTGGAAGTTTGCCGGGCTCATTGGCATAGAATTGCAGGTTCGGCATACATCAGCAGTGCCTCTAAGTCTACCAGAGCGCACCCACACTTCCACCATGTTCCACCATCACGGCGGCAACTAGCACCTGCAACACTTCAACTGCCACGATGACCTGCATGTATGGACTGTACTTTGGCAAGAAAGTCTCATTTCACTACCCGTAGGCCCCATAGTAGTTCCTTTTCGGGATTACCTTATCCGATTCTAAAAGGAACTACTATGGGGCCTATGGGTAGGTGAGGGCTTAGGATGGAACCTCACCGAGTCTACATCCCCAGGCCGGAAGTTTCGAGCTACCCATAGGCCCCATAGTAGTTCCTTTCTGGGATTACCTTATCGGATTCTATATATGAACCCCAAACAGGAACCACTACGGGGCCTATGGGTAGAGAGCCGATTTTTTAAATTTAGGACGCAGCTCAGGACTCTTGCGGAGCATCGAAGCTCCTCGAGGTCTTGTTTCCCTACGCCGTCTTAAAGTCATAAATTATGACTAGATATGTGTATACGCCTGGTTGGGGACACGCCAAAAGGGGTTCGACGAAATTCGGTCGAAGGGCCGCAATATTATGACGTATCAGTTCCGGAGGAGGACACAAGGCTCGCTTCTGTCAGGGGTCTGCGGGGAAAATGGCGGGGGCTAGAGTCTATAGAGTCTTTGGCTCAAGCTGGCGGATCGAACCATCGGCCGCGGCAGTGGTACCACCAGAAGATAAGCAATAGACTACCCAGATGCCTGAAAAGTACCCTAAACCCTAAACCCCTATGTAAACCCCCAACCCCCTAAAGCTCAGCACTTCGGGACTTGCGCTTCGAACTCCGATTTTGACGCTTCAGGCGGGCACGCAGGCTGGGTCCCAGAGCTCGTTACTGGCAGAATTTTCTGTGAGTACTGCAGGACTGCTTTGGCAACGACGCAAGAGAACAGATCGGGCAAGAAAAGATCCGTGGATAGCCTAAACCTTTTAGTTCAAAGCCACAAATACTAAGCCCTGGACATCCCTAGACGCTGTAATTGGGCCGGCCTTTTAAATGAGGGCTGCTCTGGGGCAAAACTGAGTGCTGCAGTGCATGTTGGGATCAGCCGTTCATCTTTTCGACCGGAGAGAAATCGGAGGTGAGGGGCAGCATTGTGTGACTACCTAGAGTTACCATTGTAGTTCTTTTTTTGGTTGACCAAAATCTCTATTATAGGATCCTAACCATAAAACTGGTTAACCAAAAACAGGAACTACAATGGAGACTATAGGTATTTCCAGTCTGAGGATGATGATGACGATGACGACCACGGTGGTAACGAAGCTTGTTATCACTGGTCCGACTCATGATGATGAACCATGGTGCTGATGTTGTCGCTGATGATAAGCATGGTATGGTTGACGGTGATGATGATACCCTAAACCCTAAACCCTTGATGATGGTTATGATGGTTATGATGATGATGTTGATGATGAACGGGAAGGGAGTGAAGCGAGCTTCCACACTGGTGCACTAATTCTATGCGATTGATTTAGGCCATGGTGTAGTGTCCGTGCTCGGCCCCCCAAAACCTCAAACCATAAACCAAGCCTTTTGACAGTAGAACTTCGTTTCTCGTCCGAACTCTTGGTCGATCAATTGCACAGTGGTAAACCATTCATTTGTAAATCTCAGGCGGTCGAAGGAGTCACCAGGAGTTTGGTTATTAGCACAGGTTCGTATCTCGCTGATGCTGACATGTTAATTACGGCCAATGCTGCAGCTGTTGCTGCCACTAGCAACCTATGTTCAATCCTTGATACCGGTAATATTCGTTGTTGCGACCGACGACCAAACGAAGCATTTCAATATCCAAGCTATGACCTCGCGGCCGATCAGCAATTGAACCAAAATACATTTGGACGTCTCTTCCGTGGCCTAACATCTCCTAAACCCCAAGCCCTAAACTCCAAATCCTAATGTCCTAACATATGCAACTGCAAACTCTCAAGATAGTTTTTTTAAAGATTCTCGGGCCGATGCATAGTGATAGTGCATCCGCATTAGTATGCCGCATTCGCGCTGACAGCTAAAACGTGGATTAGGGATGTCCTACCGTCCGACAGCCGTAACTGAAGGCCGCAGAGGATTCTGAAACCTCAGTTCACCAATACATAATACATATGTATATATGCATGCATCTGTACGAATATTTAATGTTCTCACACACACACACGAAATACATGTACACGTACATATTATAAATAGGTGGATAGAAAGATAGATAGACAGACGGATAGACAGATAAGTAGACATTCCTGCAAAGCTTCGATTGAGCATGAAACAAGTTTCGTACAACATATGTACCTACACTCATCGAGGATTGAGTAGTGTGCTTCCCAATGAGGATGTCCGAAATCGGCAAACCCCGCCCCGCAGGGTCATGCGCACCGGGGCGCCCTCTCATCGACTCATCAAGGCAACGCGAAAAAGGGGGGCAAGTCGTCTGTCCTTTCGGAACTAGGGTTGCAGGTAGCCAAACTAACAAGTAAACAACCATGTACGCTGTGTGTGTGTGCCCATGCCTGTACCCACAAGCCCTAAGGCTCCATGTACCCATATAGTCTTATACTTAGGCCTTAAAGTACCTATATAGGGAGCCCTTTAAGGCTTAAGTATCTACTATAAGGGTACATGGAGCCTTTGGGAAGGTGGTGGAGCAGGATCTCCAGTCCGCAAGCTTCGACGGAGCGCCTAAAATCCCTGCGTACGCAACACCGTGACAAGCATATGGTGGCCTTCATATTCCAAATTTAGAGGCCGAGGGACTTAGTAAGTAGGTCATAAGTAGGATAGTTGGGGTATCTCTAAGTCTAAGTAATTACTCTCTCTCTGAGTATACTCTGCTTTGGGCTTGGACATGGCAACGGCTCATGATCTGCAACCCTGAAACCCAACACCCCGGGAGCTTGAATCCTTCCCCACACAAGAAAACCCCCATGTCCTACCGCGCTAAAGCCCTAGAGCCACCAAAGCATACCAAAGTCCATTCAAGACGATGCGATGCCCCTCTGTCGGATCGTCCCGGAGGCAGCCACGGTAGAGCTTTCGCGGCGTGGCTTGTGAAAGACAGCCTTCGAAGCTCCACCCTCTGTATAAGCGCCTGCCGGAGTGACTGAGACACTAAGGTGCAACCAAAAGAAATCCAGAACTCCGAGAAGCAATGAATACTGGTCTAGAGGAATAGATCCGGATGCTCGTATCGTTTTCTCAATGAAGTCTCACCTTAATGAGGAAGTGAAGCCACCAAATCCTGATGTTTGATTTATCGATGCTTTCTCGCCGCATGCGTGTTTTTGCTCTCCGTAAGATGTCCGAAACGATTGCGCCTGATTTCGCGGCAGCGGCTTAATGGTTTAGGGTTTTGGGTTAAGCGGCTTATGAGTCAAGCTCTGAGCACATTTCGAAACACGCAACTTCTTCAAGGTCACAGACCTGACGGTCAACAACCAAAGCAACATGCATGACGGCAGCATCAGTGTAACTCATACAGTAGTAGGCACCTGTTAGTAACACTTTTGACCCTAACCCTTGCAAGCCTTAAACAGTCCACCTTAACACCATATATAGGCCCCAAATCCTCAGTATCATTCAGGGTTAAGGGTTTGGAGGCCATCTCAAGTTTTCAGCTGAAATGCAAACCGTGGGATTTTAAGCGTCAATGCAGTTCGGGGTTTTCCCAAACCCTCAACGCTTGCCCCTAAGCTTCGGGCTCTAGATGAAGATTGGTCGAGAGATGGCCCTGAGCCCCAAGCGCGTAGGGTCCGGGCTCACCACTTTCAGGCAAAGAAACGTGGGACAGTCTGTGCCGCGGCTCGGAACCCGGTGGTCAAAGGTTGAGGCGTAGTGCATAATGTTTTATATTGTCTTATGTTATATTATTAGAGTAGTATATACTGTACTATCTTATGTTATATTATATCAGGTTAAGCTATACTCTATTATAGTAGTGGGACCCTCATCTCACGGAAGCTTCAGACACGATGGTCGCTGCATTTTCAGACATGGTGGTCACTGCATCTACGACAAATAGGCAACGCTTGCTTCACACCCGTACGAAAACACAGAACATTCACAGGGTAGTTGCACTAACACCCAAAAAGCTGGCAATCCCAAACCCTCACATCCACATTACCATGAACTCGTAACCAAAGCCTAAACCTTATAAACCCTGGCTAAACCCTACACCTTAGTAACTACATAGTGAACCCTAAACCTATTAGCTATATGTTGTGGGAGAAAGCGCTAAGATCTTGGGTTCTAGACTTCGAGAGCTTACTCTTCGATGCTCCTCTTCGGGTTCCTTGTGGGCCGCGTAACTCGGAAAGGTGCATGGCTAATTTCAATACATTCTCCGAGTTCCCAGAACCATTGGGTCAAACACGGGGCGCAGGGCTTTGAGCTTGACGGCTTCCAGGCTTTACCGGGCCCTACACCTACACGTGCACCCTTCACCAATTCCGTAGTCTCACAAATTACCTAGGCAAGCCCTCCCTGTTTCCACGAATACATGATAAAACCAGTACTTCTAAACTGTAAACCCCAAAGCCATTACGATTCGCTTCAGTTCCAGGTTTAGGGAAGCGAGGTTTGTCAGTTTGGGGTTTTATAGAAAATTGGCTGTAGAACGGGAATAGCCAGCCCGATACCGTCAATAGTCGCCTAAAGATGTTGGATGCTCAGCCAGTTTCACGGTTCTGTTCAGCTTGAAGCTGTAGCCCCAAACCCTGCAGCGCCCTAGCCAAATGGTGCGGAAGACGTCTGCAGTGTTTTCAGGATCGAGGCAGGCCTCTCTGCAGTTGGACATCCGCACGGAACTATGCTCGAGTTAATGCCTTACGACAGTGATGTGTTTTACAACTTGCTAAATACCCAGCCTTGCCATTTACCACCTGTCGTTTCTTCTTGTGCACAACATTGCCATGCTTGACTCCGGGGAACTTCATGGTGTAGGCACGGGCACCGTCCGAATGCCACGTTCTTGTTCATAAGGTGCTTGCGGGCAATGGGGGCCCAATTTTGTTTTTTGATGGGTCCGGGGCCGGGAGCGCTTTTTTTGTCTTACTAGGGTTCAAACGAAACATACGAAAGGAGGCGGGGTTGCCGCGTTCCACCATGCTCCCCCACTGCTCCCATGAAGTGTTCTTCACATCCTGGATGGAGGTATCTACGAACTTCCCGACGTCCACCTCGACATCCTGCCAACCACCGTAGGTGATATTCTTCTCTTTGGCAAGCACGTACGTGCTCCTGGCGACCTCGAGATTCTTGTAAATGTTTTCTACTGGCTTCTTTGCTATGTCGAAAATGAGATGGGTTGCAGTTTCCTTAACACCAGCCGTCGCACACAGGAGAATGGATGCCTGAACATGTAGAGGAATCTGCGAATTGCCAGCACCCATGAAGAACACGGCATGATAGTCATGCGGCTGCAAGTACTTGTGGCATTTCATACTGTTGCACCGATGAGCCCAAACCTTGGAGATCTTATTGTACTTTAAATCTCCCATTTTCCCTACTCCACATCTGGGACACTCCTTCCCCTTCCACTCTGGCAACATACCCGTCTTCTTGAGCATGGTGATACGCCGCAACCTTCTCAAAGACATTGTGGTCTGGACCGATGTGCCCCACCGCTGATTGGCCACTTCCTGCATCTTCGCCTCGACACGATGACGTGCGTAAGGGAACTTGACATACTTGTTGGTGGCGGGCTTTCTCCGCACACGACGTTTGCCTCGTTTGGGGTCTTGCCATGGTTTCGCGGTCTTCTTCATGGATTTCATAAGCTTCTTCGGCATTTTGGAATCGCACACTGAAGACGGGATGGAGTGAAAGCTACACTGACGGACTTGAGAATTAACAGCACGCACATTTGTCCGACATAGCTGCTTGGCGTGTGGAGCTCCAAACAAACCACATAAAGAAAAACATGATGTGATTTTCATGCTCTGCCACGTCCTGTCAAAATCTAGGCTCCGCGCTGTGGTCTTGCTTGCCACTGATGGTGCGATAGCTTTCATTGGTGCATTAAGCAAAATCTATGGGTGTACCGTCCCCGTACATGACATATTTGTTCGTCAACTGTTTCCGTCATGATATGTACGATGGCTTAGGCTTAGTTGTATCATAGCTTGTGCAAGGTTGCAAATCCATACATTTGGATGCTCTCAGTCTCCGCGGTTGTCGTCGAACCCGAAAAGGTTCGCTTGATTCTCGATGTCCATATGCTCCTCGACGTCCATTTCGTCTCCTTCCTGCTCTGGAAAATTCGGATTCGGTGGTCCTGTAGGCGAGCATGGCGGGCTGTGCACTGTCGGTGGTGCGGCGTGCTTGTCAAGTCCACATAAAACACTCGGTGCAAACATTTCATTACACACTTCTTGGTAGTAATTAATTAGCTTTCCAAAAACGAATATGGTATGCATCTTGTTTGTTATCCGCTGTGCTCTATACAGTAAAACATGTGACGATACCAATAAACTAAAAACTGCCTCAGCTTCAGGCTCCGCATGGTTCGCACGTGCGGCCGAGGAAGGAGCACCAGGACACTCATCATCGTCCGACAGGACATCGATCACACCACGAAGAGCGGGCAAGGGGACATGCGATGCGGATGGCTCCTTTTTGATGGTGGGGGTCTCTGATTTCATTTTCTTGTGAGGAGGCGAAGCGATCTCTGCTTTGATCTTCTTCTGAGGGGGAGAATCCAAATCCAATACCACATTGTTCAAGCCCGTGAGTGCACGGTTGAAGCCAATAGGCTCCTGTTCCATGTAATGAGATATTTTACCAAGAAGAACTTCTCAGGCTCGCGCGTGGGAAGAAGTGCAAACTGTAGCTGGGCGGGAACATCACGAGCCTCCTTGAACCCGAAAGGGTCTGGTAAGTTGTACGATCCACCTTTCCGAACGAAGCTACCGAGCTTTTCCTTGTCCTTTTTTTCCCAAACCTATAACCTCGCCGACGATGTCGAATGTGTGCTTGACCTTCGTGGTTCTCTCGGTGAAGGGCTCGAGCGGGAGATGCGTTGGATCGACGATTCCACGAGGCTCGTCGATGATGTTAGGTTTTTTGAGGGTCCGCAATACCAAGGAATTGGTGGCATCGAGAGCATCTTGCAAGGTTATGTCACTCCCGTCTCGGATCATGTTGCTGAGAGGAAAGGAAGGGACACGAACGATGGCTCTCGCTCGGGAAAGAACTGCGACGCGCCAACATGATTTGGATACAGAGAAACACATGCAGATACATATACGACATAGTACGAATATGCAACAATGATAATAAGTATAAGAGGGACAACATGTCTTCCACTACCGGTGATAGCGATGATACAACTTATAATCATAATAATCATAATAAGGCCTGGCATCTATGGTATTTTGGGAAACTTTGCTACCTGCCGATGTTTTCACATCTGGGGTTGCTAAATGCCGCCAGGCTCAAATTTCCCCAAAGTTTCCGATGCCATCAAATTTCCCCAAAATTCCGAAAATCATGGCATCTACGGCAGCGTGGGGGCATGGAATTTTAAGGAAATTTGATCCCTGTCGATGTTTTCGCATCCGAGGTGACGAAAATGCTGCCAGGCTCAAATTTCCCCGAAAACGCTGGCAGGGATCAAGTTTCCCCCAAATTCCAGAAATCCTGGCATCTATGGGGAGTGCCGGGCCATAGTTGGTCAGTTTTTTGGAATTTTGGGGAAATTTGATCACTGCCAGTGTTGTCGCATTTCAGGCTTCATGAATTTTAGGGAAAATTTGTTCCCTGTCGATGTTTTCGCATCGGAGGTTGCCCACCTCCCATGATCCACGGGCTTACAAAAAGCAGGCCCGTATGGATCATGGGGGGGGGGGGGAAGGCTTGGGGTTTTTTATTATATTTTTATTTTATGGTAAAAATAGACAAAAAAAATAAACAACTCACGTTCTCGCGCCCNCGCTTTCCCTCGTGGGCCGTGGCCCCGGAGGCCCCCCCCTCTCGTGGTCAAAAGAAAGAAAAGAGGGATGATGTAGGTTTATGGGGGGGGGGGGGGGGTAAGCATATGTGTATATATATATATATATATATAAGGTCTAATATAGATATAAATAATATACGATCCCGGTTCGCCGCCCCCTCCCCAAAATGGTTCCCCCCCTCCTGTGATGTGGTGTGGGGGTGGGTCTGCTTGGGGTGGTTCCACCCCTCCCCCCGTGGGTTCGGGGTTTCTTGCGGTGGTTCCCCCCTGCATTTTGCGGTCTGCTTTGGGTGCTTGGTATACTCATCCCTATGGTGATAATGATGATGATGGGGACGATGATCACCATCATCATTAACTCAATCATCTTAATGCTTCTTTGGTTAGTCGTCGGGTGTCTTCTGCCCACGTGCCTGGAAATTATCGCTTTATTCCTCGTAGGGTCACTATCTTCGTGACAGTCGTCGCTTTGGGGGCAGTTGCCATAAGGTGCTGTCACAGGCATCGGGCCTGTCAGGGAACGCGGTCCTCGTAACAGTTGCCTTGTTTAAGACCCTCATGTCGGAGGCGTCTTTCTGTAAGAGTCCACAGGCACAAGGATCGGGCGTGTTTGGGACGCCATCCTCGCGACAGATGACGGTTTTGGGGCCCTCATGTAAGTGTGCGCAGTCACACAGATTCGGCTTGGGGAGTGGGTGGGTGGGAGGGGGGATACCATTAAAGGGNGGGGGTGAAACCCTGATGTTACACATCCAGGTGCATTCACTGTCTCACGTATCACTTGCATATATCTATGCCTGTTGCTCAAGGTTCTAGCAGAGTGCTGACTACAGCTGTGCGCCTGAGACTCCTGTGTGTCTGTGTTCCTGTAACGCTTTGCGAGGGGATACACGCCCAGGCTACACATCTCAACGTGGTAGCGGAGCCCCCGGGAAAACCGGTGTGCTTCACACAGGTGGAGGTGACCGGAGTCTCTCCGGCACACTTCACGCAGGTGGAAGATACCCGGAAGAGAATTCTCCCGGGGCTCGATCCGTGGATAGTGCAATGGCTAGCCAGTCTGCGACGACTTTTGAGCTTGGTGAAGGAGAAGACGATTACCTTCTTCACGGCAGTNTCTTACGCGACGAATCATCGTCATCTCAATGAATTACACCGTCTCTCAGCCTTCCAGCAGGTGACCACAAAGGTACCGCCATCTTATGATGGACGAGGCAGTTGGTTCGCCTATGAGGAAGAGATCGATGACTGGTGTGACATCACTGAGCTAGATGCTGACAAGCGTGGACCGGCATTGAGAAACCGTCTTGAAGGTGAAGCTGCAATCCACAAAAGGCTCCTGGACAGAGATCGCCTGANGACTGGTGTGACATCACTGAGCTAGATGCTGACAAGCGTGGACCGGCATTGAGAAACCGTCTTGAAGGTGAAGCTGCAATCCACAAAAGGCTCCTGGACAGAGATCGCCTGAAGGATCCAACCAACGGAGTGAAGTACTTCAAGAGCTTCCTGCGGCCGCTCTTCGTGAAGGGAGCAGCGAACGTTTTCCTCTACCGCTTCCAGCAGTTCAT
>BGNK01003564.1:4162-71309 GCA_003297005.1 Symbiodinium sp. clade A Y106
CGGGATACCTAAGAGGTATCAGGAGCCAGTTCTAGTGTTTAGAGAGCTGAAGCCCAAGTTCGCTGTTAGTGCTCACCAGCTGTGAAGTGTTTCAAGTCCAGAGAGCTGTGCACTGAAGCTTCGAGCCGTGCCGGGTTTGGCTCAAGACCTGGACTGCTGAAGAACAGCAGAGTGAAAAGTGTGGAGCGTGCCTGCTCTGTGCGTTGTGCTGTGTGAGACTAGAGCTCCCTNCCGTGCCGGGTTTGGCTCAAGACCTGGACTGCTGAAGAACAGCAGAGTGAAAAGTGTGGAGCGTGCCTGCTCTGTGCGTTGTGCTGTGTGAGACTAGAGCTCCCTCGAAAACTAACGAAGAAGGTGCAGAAGGAGAATTGAAGCATGTTGCACTTTAGAAGAAAAATACGGGAAAACTTGTTCAGGCGTTTGTATGATAGCCACAGTGTTGCACCTCTCGTCAGTTCTGCTCGTTTTGACTTTCTTCGAACGTGTGTTGTGACTGCCCAATCTTATTTGAACTCAGACCCAAACACTTCAGATTGCGAACGAGCTTTGCAAGTTTTGTTTTTTTTGCGTTGATGGTCTTGTCAATAACAAGATGCAAACAGACAGAAGGTGAATTCAGGTTGGATTCGGTCAGGATAATTTGGTGGCGTGGGCCAAGTGCTGTACGATTAGCCCACTCAGTTAAACCAGGCGTGTCGATGTTTATGTCAGGGATGTTTAAGTCGGAGTGCGTTCGATTAACGGGTCTATCGCTGTTTGGCCCAAAACGGTTTTTTCGGCGTACAACCCTTCGAATTTTTAGGGGTTAAGTTTTAAACAGATTTGAGGTGTGGGGTTCAATTTATTGAAAGGCTGTGGGGTTTAAGGTTTTGGTTCATTGTTTGGAAAGGTGGTAGGGTTGGAGGGTTCAATGGTTAGGGTTAAGCCGGAAACAGCTATTGCACAGAAACGACTTCTCGCAGGAACGGCCTGGCGCAGGGGCTTCGCGAAGACTTCGAAGACCTATCCACATAAATCGCAATCAGGAAAAATGAAGGGACACAGCACTCACCACGCTGCTTTTGCTCTCTGAAGGGAGGTGTGTCCAACTCGGTCAAAGTCTGCCTGCTGCAGCTCTTTTGCTTCACGCTTTGAGAGTTTTTATTTGAGTTTTTTTTGTTTGTTTTGCATTTTGCAGGGAGCGCAGCAACTGCTGTCTACCACGCCCCTGACGCCCTAGCAACCATGTTGTGACCGCGTAGTGACCACGCAGTCAGCGCGTAGACCATGTGGTGACCGCATGGTAACCCATGCAGATCGAACAGAGTCAGTGCGCAGGCATTCATTTCTGATGAAAGAAACAAGTGTGAGCAGTGATTGTCCACCGCAGCTGTGTCCGCTTGGAATTGTGACGCTGGCAGAAACAGCCAAAAAGCTCACTACTCAGTTCGTTTATCTTCCAGAACGTGAAGCGCGTCGGGTCGTGCAGCACTTGCAGGAAGTTCGAGAAACTGTCTCCACACAGCAAGTTCCGTTGATTGGAGTTACAGCGGAGACAAGGTCCGGTCGATTTGGAAGGTGGCATTACCTTCGCATCACCTTCGCTCTGGATTTGTTCCAAGTAAAGCAGATGCCGCGCATATTTCGGGGTGTTCATCGTCTTCCGGTGCAGTCCACCTGCTTCGAGTGGGTGTCTTGAGGAGTTTTCACGCAGTACGAAAACATTTCGGGCCATTCTTTCCAGGCAGGCGCCCAAGCCGAACCCCGGCCTCCGCGGCCAGCTGCTTTCGAGCTTTTCTGTGGTTCGAGCCGTTTTTCGTGGGTGCATTGCGGCCAAAACCTTTTGTCTCCTGTGTCCTGTGTGCTCAACCGATGCATGATCGCCAGTTTAAAGTCGGGATGCGCAGAGTCGTGAGAAGAGGTAGATCATGCAGCTCCCGGCCCCTGTTTTCGAGCACGGACGAACCCATCGGAATCCATCGGCTTGCAACCATTGGCTCACGAGCTGTAGCATGCTCCATCAAGCAAGAACTGCAATGGAAACCAACATGTTTGCAGGAGTTGTCGAAGCAAGTCTTTGAATTGTCGAAGTTCATGCATGATGTTATGTTCGCCCAGCTTTGCTGAGATTCAGGTATGTTGACCGCTCAGTGGAGATTCGATTAAACCCCACCAGCATTAAATTTTCGTGCCAAGGCCTGCGCAAAAACCTAGGGAGGGCACTGGCATGTCCGGGGCGCCCTTGTCGGCGCCATTGTTACCATCTGCACCAGTTCCAGATGATTCCGGAGCCTCGGCATCTGGTTACCCTCATAGCCTCGCTGTTAATATCAGCTTTGAATCAACGACTTCTATGCAGGTTTGCTTGCTTCCTCTGACGGACATCTGTGTTCCATTCCGAAGTAGCTTCAGCCCGATGAGATATGGTTTCTTTTGGACTTGTTGGTCTTGGACTCCCGATTGATGTCAGCACGGGTGATCCTGACATGCTGTCGCAAGGCTCTGCGAGGCCAACCGGGGTTCAGTTCCCGAATACGGACCGCTTGTTTGCAGACCCTGCCGCTGATGAGACAACCACTCCGACAGACAACGGGAGAGGGTTGCCTGGACAAGTATCGTGCGCTGGATTCTTGCTTGTGGCGTGCTTGGTCGCGATTACGATGATCTGTCGGGAGGCTATCCAAGGTGCGACGAAAAGCTTTTATTGCAGCACGGATGGTCAGCATGTGGATGCCAACAGTCCAGCTCCTCTTGGTTGCGCGATACCCTTGGCGACAGCGGCGATTCTTTGCAACCTCGCCGTCGTTGGAGGTTTGGTTTGCGTTGGGCGCTTTGCCTGGCGGTCTGGAGGATTGGCTGACGGAGAAGTCGCAGAACTGCGACGTGCAAGTTTCATTGCTGATCTGCAAGTGTGGCGAAGCATGAGTGCCAAGGCGCTGGGGATTCTGAAAGCTGCGGTTCAGTAATTCTTGCCATGGACTGGACCGTGTGGGCCAAGCACTGGTAGGACGACACGTACTGCTAGCTTCAGCAGCCACTGTGAACGAAAGCCTGATGGAATTGCAGGTCCTGCTCATGGCCGGCTTGACGTACTTGATTGCTGGGCCTGCGTGCGCAGGCTTGGCAAAGCTGGCTCTCATTTTCCTCGCCACAGGTGGAGTGACTGAAGCGGATCGCAATTGCGTGAGAGGTAGCAGTTCTAGCTTGTGGCAAAGATTCAAAGCTGCCCAGTTTTTGTTGCCGTTGCATGACGACAGTACTATAAAGTGGAGTAGGAAGCATGTTCCGACCTGCAATTGAAGTGTATCAGGTTTCATCACCCTCTATGCCACGGCGCTGTTTTTTGACCAGGATTTTGATCAGGCCCGTGCCAACTGGCTGCGAATTTACGATTCTTATGGCTGTTGCACATTAGGCAGAAAAACTTCTAGAATCTCTGAGCACTGCTTGTATCTGCCAGACGTTGTCGGAGGTGCGGATGTCGCCAAGACTAATGAGATTTCTCGTTGTGTACATCCTCGTCGGCTTGACGTTCACTGCGCTTGCCTGCGGAGCCACACAAAGAGCAGGAGGAGCCACTTCAAAGCGAGGTGCAGATATTGGAGCTGTTTCGCTGTAGTGCTTACATCCTCTTGCTGCTGTCCATACTCGCTGCTGTGCCATGACAAAGTCAGGTCTCTCTGGATCGCGCGATCCAGGCGAGACCAGCGGTCTCGGCGGAAACGTCGTAGGCAGCTCCTGAGACATGTCCCTTACATTCATGTCTTCCCAATTCACTTTAGTAGCCACACACTAGGTTACACATACAGCATGTGATTCTCGTGCGCGCGGCTCTTGCGCATTGTTCTTGCCACATTTTGGTCGGATTCTCTGCAAGTTGGCCTCACCCCGCAGGCCCGGGTGATGTGGATTACTTCGCAAATGTTTGCACAGCTCTGGGCTGGCAGCAAGTTGCGCCACCCAGGCCGTTGCTGGGAGATCGCTGGAGTCTCGCTTCATGCCATGATTACAGCGCATGCCGGCAGGTGCACTATTCCCTTGGATTTCGCCTCCGGTGTATCTCTCTGGTCGGCGCCTCAACGTCTTTGCACGACGAGCGTGAGGCAGTCATGGTGTGCCCAAGTGTGTGTGTGTTGATTGATGAAATTCGGGGCTGCAAGGTGGGCTGCATCGCCAGTTTTCGCCGTACTGCTTCCCACGCCGAGGGAGTCCAACGCAGCCGGAGGCCTTGGCGGACGCTCATGGAACAGTGGAAGAGGCTGTCAAGAGACGGGTCTTGCTCTCGGGAGGATCGTACCGACGCTTCCTGCAACGGTGGCGGAAGCACATCGATGGGGCTGTGCTGCTGGTTGGATGCTTAGCACAGAATCAGGCTCTTTACAACGGTGAGGCTGAGGTTGGCCAGTCGGCATCAGTCGTCAGGTCCTCGTTGTGCTTCTGGCGCTCTGTTACCAACCGTGCCGAACTTATAATGCACATGGTTCGCCGGCTTGTGTGCAGCAGAAATGTGGACATGCAGAAAGCATTGTGTTGCTTTGCAGGCAACATAATGACATCATGTGAATCATCAATCCGATTCTAGAAGATGGATCTTCAGATGTAGCATCGTATGCAATGCGATGTGTGCACCGCTACATGACTTGAACTTATCGTGGCTCGAGGTGTGCCCGCATAGCACCGATTGCATATGGCAATGCTGAAATGGGAGCCTGGGGGGTCACTTGGATGCCTGCAAGTTGAAGAGATTCAAGGCTCACTGATTTGCTTCAGAGTTGGGGTTTCGGCCGTTTCAGACCACGGCTGACACAGTTGAGACTGGGGCACAGACATGCCGAACATATGCATGATGCATTGAAACGCCAAGAGCGACTTGCAAACTAAACCATGTACTATGTGGTTTTAAGATGCTTTGAGTTGTGCCCATGTAGCATCGAGATGTCCGCCATCTCGTGGGATATGAACACCATGCTCAGAGCAACCGGCAATCATGACCAGCTATTCGCGAAACAGCTGTCCTCGCGATAAGCTTTTGCATGACATTGATGCAGAGCAATGTCTCCGAAACTTCTGAGCTTTTACTTACTCTACTTCAGCACGTAGCTGTTTTCTGGCGACCGTGTGTTGAAACCAAGTCTCGGAGATGCAGCGCTCTGACGAACTTCTGCTGCACAGCTTCTTGTTCCCCTTTGCTATGCTAGTCGCAGGAACATTATTCATAGATGTCTTGTCGCAGTACGGGTGTGCACTGGTGTTGGTCGTCCGGTAGTGGTCGGATTTGTATGACATCTATACTTAGTAGTTAGTAGCAGAACTCGTTGTTGTTAGTGCCAAGTGGGACTTGAACGTACCTGTAGTAAGCTGAGTCATGTTGTTAGAATGTACTAAAACCAATACTTGAAGCAAATTGCTAGGCTAACTCGGCGCACTCGCTGCTAAGTTATCACTTTTTTTTGTCAGAAACTGGCCGAATCGCTCTAAAATAGGTTCTCAGCCTCCCCATAAAAGTCCTTCGTGTGGAGCTGGTCCTGTTGACTGCACGCAAAGCCTGATTACAGCATGTCATGTCAGGCTGTGTGATGGATGTTTTTGCAACACATTCTGATGATAGGGTCTGAGGGCCTAAGGTATCCACTGAGAAGTGGCAATCTCGTCGCCGAACTGTTTCCCTCCGCCAGGTTTCCTTGCTGACGCTCCTGCGTCGGGTGTCGCCGCTGAGCTGTGACGGGTGGTCCCGGGCTGGTCTTTACCGGGTTGTCGATGTTGTGTAATTTCGCAGTTGGTATGTTCCAGTTCACGACCATGGGGTCCTCACTTCAACTGACAGGTGGAGGGGTCCTTTGTCACACCTGCGCAATCCGCATGATCCCTAAGCTGGCTCTGCAGTTGCCCAAGCACCAGAAGATGCATGGACTGCTTAGGCCGCCACGGCAGAACGTCGTGCAATGCTCCGTGTGTTTGCAGGAGCCCAAAGCCACAGCTTTCCGGTGTTATATGCATCGTTACTCTTGTGGCCCGTCCTTGAAGGACTTACAAGCTACGGAGGACTTGTGCCAAACGGCCTGTGGATGCCTCGTGGGTTCACCTTTAGCACTTGGGCCTTCTGTCACTTGCGAAGGTGGCCACGAATTTCACCGCAGCTGCCTGGAGGACTCCGGATGTAGACTCTTCAAGTAGCAGCAGACCAACGGTGTGTATAAACACTAGGGACGAGTGTTTCTTCTGTCATGCTGCCGGAACACACGGAAGCCAGCAGTCTGGAAGCAACCACGAAGAGGTTCTTGAACTCTTGTTCTGATACGGACATGACAGACAACACTTCCTTTTTTGTTCAGGAGATGCTAGTGACAGCTGCTTTCAATGAGCTAGAATCTGCAGCTTTGGGCTTCTGGGGTTTGACGTCGTTTCAACGTCGCCTTCAGGGCTCGGGGCTTGTCGCCGTCGTTGCGATTCGGCTTCAACGACTTTCGATAGGCTTTCTAACTCGGGGTCACCCGTTCTTCGAAGAAAGACTCTCGTGCTTGCAGGGCTTGCTGGGTTCAGAGGTCCTGGAAGGTAAACGGGCGAAGCTCGAACCGACCCTCCGAAATCCGAAGCAGAAGGCGTGATGACCAGCCGTAAACCTCCGCAGGGGCTGCAAAGTCTGGGAGGCCCACAGAATCATCCCGGAGGGACGGGGCGCATGTTCCTTTGTAGAAGCTGAGATTGACTCCGATCCAGGACTGGGTCCATTCCAAAAGATATCAACATCCTGGTTGCCCGTTGTGCTCCTTGATTTGATGGTACATGCCGCATGTTTTTGAATGTGTTGGGTGCGGGCCTGCCCTGCTTCCCGACTGCATCCTTGAGGCAGAGAGTCTCTCGTCAAAGAGGACTCCGATCCAGCGTTCCTTGTCAGATGTCAGAACTGTCGAAAAATCGGTCGGGGGCCCAGGGGACTTCACGACTCCAGCCGAGGCATTTACTCCTGACGCGCGAGTGGCTCTTTTGACCCCAGGCCCGAGCATTGAAAGAAACTTTACACGGTCCTCCGGGCTCCGTGCGCTCCGTGCTCTTGGCAAAGACCATGGCCCAATGGCAGGGCATCGATGCGTTTGAAATGTTTGTGGAAGCGGCGAAGCCCGCCGCTCTCGTAGTACTAGGGGGCAGCAATTTGGTTCCGCGATGGCGTGTACAGAGTCTCTCGACATCTCTCGACCAGACGCCGGCAAGTTGTAGCTCACGTGGTTTCAAACTTCGCATGGACAACAGCTTCTGGAAAACGTACAATGTACGAGCCCGGAGGAGCTGTTGAACACGACGTGATGCTTTTCGAGTTTGCTCAAGCACAGTGCAAGACACGAGTACTTCGGCTTCAACTTTTCCAGATGTCGTTTCGGAGTTTAGAACCAAATAAACTTTCGCCACGTCCTTGCCGCTGCTAACGACTTGACAGTTGGACATTTAGCATCAAATTTTGAGGTGTATGCATGCCTCCGAGTCTGATCGATGTCGCAGACTGGTCAACCCTGACAAGAGGGGGGGATTCGGACTGCGCAATCTGGTCGCATCGGTGACTCTGGCTGCAAGCTATCTACAGCTGTCATGGACGCTGCTCGTGGCAACACTTTGCTGACTGCTGCGAGATGAGGCAACAGTCCAGAATGAGTCCATGGATCAGAAGCAAGTTGAGAGGGCCCAGAAGAAGCTCGACAGTGAGTACGCAGGCTCTGGCGTTTTCATGTGCTGAACCTGCTCTGAATGCTTCGATTTTTCGACTCGAGGCAAGGGGATGCGTGCAAGCCTTATCTATGAAGTCTTCAGGAAGACACCGCAGCCAGGCAGCTTGAACGCAGCTGTCCGATGCATGCTCTTGGAATTGTTGTTCCTGGTGTGGCTTTCCTGTGTGGGAAACACGGCACCTGCCAGATGGGGCGAAATCACTTCCTCGCAAAACGTGGGAGAAGGCATTCGAAGCTGTTCGTGCTTTGTTTACAGCATGCAGATGAGGCTCCACTTGTGGTCGCATGCAAATGTTCTCTGAGTTTGGATTCGTGCACTTCGGCCCCATGTGCTTGTCGACGCGTGACCTTCGATACCGTTGCTGTACAGAGGCTGCCTTTCCGGCGCACGATCCTTCAGACAGTCGGATGTAAAGATATGACAGCTGCCTGCAAGACTTGTTCGTGTAGAAGACGCGGCAGGACCTTTGTCGTCGATCGTGTCGCGTTTCGTGTGCTGTCAGAGCTCCGATCCTGTGCACTAATGCCGTTCGCCCAACTGCTTTGCCTTCATGTAGTCCATGCCAGACTTTTCGTAACATGCCCTCGAAACGAAGAGTGTGTCGATTCCCGTCACGGAAGGCAATGGCCTGGCAGGATGTCATAGTACTGTCGGTACTGGTACTTGTAGTTGTTTGCGCCAGTAGTCGCAAGCAGCGAGTCCGCCCGCTAGCCACCTTGTCGACACATGTCCGGCAGCAGCGTTCGAACGCTGAAGAGGAAATCTCGCCCTAGCATGGGCCAATCCGACGCAAATCCCAGCCCCACACAATCGCGTCTCGAATTACTGCAAAGGGCTGCGGTTGACTTGTCTCGGAGACCTTTGGTAGCTTCTGTTTCTCGTCTTGGTGGCAATGGCACACGCAGCTGGAAAGTGTGCTAGGAGTGTCTGTCAGATGCTCTTCGCAATTTGTTGTCCGCCGGATGCCTGTTGTCGGTCCATTCGTCAGAAGCGTGAAGCGAATGGCAGGTGCAACTTCGAGAGCCCGATGCTGAGCTTGACACGCTCTGGGCTCCAGAGCGGTGCAACTGCCATTGCGGCTGCCGCGCCGAGCTGGGCGATGGCGAGGGGAGCCGCTGCAAGGCCACACAGACTCGACAAGTCGCGACTTCGTCGAATCTGCGAGTGTCCCCAGGACTGTCGCTCTCAAGGGCCAAGGTGCAACCCTCGGACTAACACTTGCAGTACTCCTCTGCTGACTCGATGGAAGTTCGTGCCGCTTCTTGCTGTCAAAATGTTCCCGAGCTGTAGAGTTTTCCACGAAAGAAAGGCACCGGCGTTTGAAGCAGTCAGGGAGCCAAGCAGAGCAGAGTGTCGTGCTCGGCTGCTTTTGCCTGTAGCCATAGCACAGTCCAATCTCAATCCTGCTGCTAGTGCGGCACAGGCGAGCAGTCTGGTACAACAAGGCTGGTTGCAGTTGCGCTGGCTTGCCTTGTATAGAAGGTGAAGTGTGGTTCCCTGTGCAAGAGCGGCGAGCAGGGGAAAAACCACACGAGGCGGTCAAAAAACCCAACCAACACTTCCGGCACATGATCACCAAATGTGGTACAATCCTGCTAGCCGCGTGTACCGCTACAGAGCTTTTGTCGAAACGGTCGTTAAGCAGTTCCAGAATCGATTCGCTATCGCATGATGAGAAATGTGGGTTTCCACCCAATGCCCTGTATTATCTACGACAGTCCTCATGCACCATGGAATGGGTGCTTGCTTGCTCGCTTGCCTGCTTGCTTGATACTTACCAGCCCGTTTTGCGACACGATGTAGCGATGAGTAGTGAGGGTTTCCGACAGACACCTTTCCTGAATGTCACCTTTTGTAACTCGCGCCTTGCTGTCCCTCCTTCTATGCACAAAGAAGATGTTCGAGGCTTGCGTTTCCTGCTCATTCGTAGATACTCGAGATGACAACCGTCGCAAATGCAATGTCGGAACACGATGAGTTTACCCCGAGAAGTCGATATCATTTGTTACTGTTCGAGGCAGTGTCTAGATGGTCATGCTTCATCACCAAACCATTCCCTTTGTGCTTCATTGCTGCAAGTCGAGGGCAGATGTGTCAAGACTGTCAAAGAGCACTTAACAAGTCAAGTATGTCAAGCATTTCGCACCAGTCTGAACGACTTCCTCGCCAGATCCTCACACGCAGTTTCGTGAAACCAAGAATCACGATTGCCGCAAAAGACCACGCATTATCGCCCAGGAGTGATGGTCCGGGTGAAAGAATGCACCAATTAACAAACAAACAAATTCGCGAGTGCGAGCCGTCCAAGATTTTCACGTTTGTTCGAGGCCACGGAGTCGCAGCAGGAGCTGGCAGAGACCGCGTGGCAAAGGCATGAAGCGAAAGGCCATCATCCTGGGGCATGTTACGTTGTCTGGAGGGTTAGTCAGCCGTGATGGGTTTGGCCTCTGGGGTGCTTGTGCTTTAGATCTATATCTATGAGCCTATGAGCCTAATATGGGGGAGCTATGGAAGTCAGGGTGTCTTGGCAGGTAAAGTCAAACGGGCCTTCCTCCCCGGCTTTACCGGAATCTCAATAAATTCCGGAACGATGCACTTCGTGAGCTCTAAGCAATTTGCTCTGAACTGCCAAAAACCTTTGCAGGTTGGGCACAAGAGTCGATCTTGTCTGGTTGTGCAGATAGTGTTTACAAGTTTGCACCAGCGTGTGCACATCTGGTCTCAGTGAAGAGACCTTCTCCGCAGAGTGTCTCCGCAAGGCTTCCAGGAGGAGTCGCTCTACCAGCAGCTGATGAAGCAAGCGCAGGTCCAAGAGGACGCGGAGAAGGTCGAGATCATGTGAGCCATGTGTCCGCCCAGTCTAGTGGCGGCTCACTGCATCCTTGGCTCCGGTCATGCGCATCGACGTCTGTACAAAAGTATGCACGGGTTCATAGACGGATGGCGTTCTTCTACGTTCTTCTGAATGACCTTTCTGCGTAAACCTGTAGACCTACCTTGTTTCCCTCATGCACCCGATGCTGGCGCGACTGTGCTCTGTAGACTTCCCTGCAGAAACTGCAGCATCGCAGCAATCGGGCAGAGCAAAGATGGACGCTATACTTTGTCTGTGTTGCATGGCCCAAGCCCTCATACATCGGATGTGGTGGCAGGTTGTTGGCCGTTGCATGGGAAATTTGAGTTCCTTTCTGGCTCAGGCCACAGAGGCATGTGTCTCGAAAGATGGCAGGAAGCATGATTTGATCGATGTTCCTTTGCCCAGCGGACCCGCGGGGACCCATGGGCCCAAGGGATCCTTGCGCTAGCCAACTGTGAGCTGATGCCGTGATCCCGGGTTCAAGGTCGGAGGAGAAAGTGAGGGAGGGACCGGCCATATGTCTCTGTCCTCTGCGCATCACGTTCCGACACACGTATCGAAGGTGCTGGTGATGCAAGGCTGCGGGAATCGAGGTGATGCTGAACAGCTGGCACTCCAACTCAAGGACGGACGGACTTGGAACGCATTGATGCATGATCATCTGTCCTTATGGCTAGGGGCTGCTGCGTGACAAAACCATGACGCATAACCAGTTAGCGTCCTGTCCTAAGAGGGTGCACTCGATGTCATGATGCAAACGGTCATTGATTAGAGTGGCCAGCCACATGGTCAGTCGCCCAGGTCCTGCTACAGCATCAGTCAAGGCCGCAGCCTCGCGCAGAAGTTGAGGGACATCAGTCGAGACGACCACATGACGCTGCACCCTCAGAAACGATTGTGGTGCCAAGCCGCCTTCTCCCCCAATGTTGAAGTACTTATGGCAAACACAAGTAACCGCAATGCATCGGTGAGCATGCTTCTGCGTCTCCTTGGTAGACTTAGAGCAGCTAGAGCTGCAGAATTTCACACACGCTTTCCTCCCACATCTGTATCCCATTCCACTAAGGCTGCTGGCCTTTGTGCATGAGTTTCCAGAGCACTTTGAAATCGTCGGCAGAAACCAGCTCAAGGTGCGGGAGACACCAATGCAAAAGACACTGATGTGGACCTGCTCAGGCCGGACTTGCACGGCCCGAGTCGAAGGTGGAGTCTGCAAGATTCGGGTCACGCAGAGAGAGCCGCTGTCCCGCCAGGCGTCCCAGCCGCTCGCCAGGCCGCCCGCCGGGCCGCCCGCCGGGCGAGGCGTCGCTGAGCCGGAGCCGATGCGCTACTCGGAGCTCTCGCGGAGCCTCCGAAGTCTCCTCAGAGCGCCCCGGCCTCGGCGGCCTCTTTGCCTCTTTTGGAGTCAAAAACGGTCGGAGTCCGCCGGAGAAACGTCCGAGTTCTGGGCCCGGGCCCTTGCCTTTGGACGAGCTGGACGCCCTCTTCCTCGAAAGGTTACCGGACTTGCAGCGAAGGTGTGATGTTCCGCCTACTTCATGCCTGCAAACCGAAGGTGCAAAACGTCTGTCTCTGCCGTGGCTGGAATGTCACTGGTGGAGTATTTGCAGAGGAAGGACAGCCTGTTTGAGTATGACCCCGTGCAGCAGACCGTAAAGCTGTTGGACAGGGGTGTGGAGGCCTCGGCAGCCTTCATGAAAGTCAACACGCTCTTACGTAAAGCTTTCCCAAAGAGAAACGTTGTGAGCGGAAGCTTTTGCGGAACTTGGCAGCTTCCTTTTTGTCTGGATCTGAGGCTCCGGTTGCAGCTGGTGAGGTGGATGAGAGTTTCGTTTTCAGCTCAGAACTTTTGTGGCTTTGCTTGCGAAGTCTTGAAGTAGATCTTCTAGCACCCTCCTTGAGGTTGTGAGGGAGTTCATGCAGCTCATAGAGGCGGTGGCAGTGGGTAGTTGTGGAAGGCTTTCTGCCATGATGACATCATGATGTGCAGTCCTTGGGCCCTGTCACCTACATTTCCACTCTCTGCGGCAAGTTCATTCAGAGGCCGCAGCTGCAAATTCGACAAGGTGTGCAAATTCGACAGGGTCTCTCTTTCTCTGTCGGTGGTCTATCGACCTGTCAGGAATGGGATCTCGGTGACCAGTGTGATCTCCAGTCGACCGTTGGAATTCTTCAAGCGGCACCCAGACTCCTTCCTTGCGTTGGGAGCTGGCAACGTCACACTGAAGAAGTGACCCCTGACTGCAGCAGAGGTTCCAATCTTGTGATCAGCGGTTTGAGCACAGGTACGAGAGCTTGCCAGAAGTCCAACGACTGATGGAGACAGCCGTTCCAAAGGCCAAAGGTCACTGCGGGCCGTCGGAAGCCTTTTGTGAAACACGGTCTTCCAAAGGCTCGTCGCAGCGCGAAACCTGGGGAGCCCGAGGAGTTCACACTGCACGTCCTCAGCGCTCAGCAGCCCAGCACAGAATTTCCTGCAGATGCGCACCCACGCACTGCAGGAGGCCAACTTTGAGGTTCCCGACATAATCACAGAAGAACATGTCGTGGAGGATTGTCACGCGATGCTGTCACCGCATGTCCACGCGAGCAAATGTCAAATGTGATTTGATTCAAGGAGTTTCGACGCTTAATCCTTGCAGACGGTGTGGACTCCGCTGCTCAGCCAAATTGCTCGTACGGCTTCTGGTTGGTTACACGGCTGTGGGGGCTATTGACTGTTGCAGTGAGAAGAACATGAGGTGTACATTTCATCACTTTGCGGGCGCTTCTTGACCTGCTGGCCTGTTTGGATGCAGCCTTAGAAACAGATGTATGGTTTGGGCACGAAGCGGCAACAGTTTGCAATAGAAACTTAGCTCACCTGCATCATACAGGGTGAGAATGCTGCAAACTAGATGACTCGCACTCACTTCTCTTAAACTTACATCTATAACTTCCCGAACGACACACGGGTTCTTGCTGCGGTCCGAAACTCCTCTCACACCGATCAGGCAGCGCTTCAAAAAGCCGGTGACTGCCATCATCGACGGCAAGCCTGCAGAGTTTTTGCGCAGGCTGCCATGGAATGAGCCATGTTTCGTACATGTCAGCAATGTCTGACTGCATGTCCTCGTTTCAAATTTCATCAGCCCGCAATGTTGAACTCAAACCAGCTCCTGCTAGGCATCCTGAGATCTTTGTCATGACCGGTGGTGGAAACGTGGGTCTTCGTGAGGCCGTGAGCGCTCACGTTCCCCCCGAAGATTCAGCTGCATGCGAGTGCCATCTTTCAGGTTTTGGGGGCAGATGCCGTCTCGGTGCTGCTAATGCCTCAGGGGCTAGACCAACTCACTCTACATGTCACATGTTCACAATGTGATGAATGGATGCTGCTGGAGGTGGTTCTGCACCGTGCCTTGCAATGCCGGACTTTTCGAGTGCGCAGTGGGAAAACACTAGCATAATCATAGTCTCCGCTGATATTCGGGATTCCACCGGGCTGGTGATCCAAGGAAAAGTTGAGGCAGTTCAACGTTCACAGCAGCTTCGGTGCCGAGCGATTCGCTTTGCAGCAGAGGAACGCCGGACCACGTCGGTGAGCGTGTGCATCCCTTCCCCTTTCCCTCAGTGTGGCTGGCACATTCCACCGGTGCTGCGGCATGTGCAGTCTAGCCAATCCATTTTCGCCGCTTCTCTCCAACGGTCATCCGTGCGAGTGCTCTCCGAAGCACATCCTTCACGATCGGTTGCTTCCTGTGCTGGATTCGCTGCAACGATTCTTCTTTCAGGGGCCAGTCATGGTCCATCCCTTGATGATCCATCCCTGCTCCGGTCAGATGCTGTCAATGGCTATGCAATCAATGCATATGCTGCGGCCGTATGCCATGTCGGAGTCCCTGAAACGTGGCCGATTCGGCCTCGTTTGTAGAGCCAATGAATCATCGCTTGACACGGCCACGATCCAACAAGCTGCACTTCGCCGATGCTTTCAATGCGGCTAGGAATTGTGACACAGTCGTGGCGGCGCAAGATGCATCCCCTTAGGTGACTCCCCTGCCCATGGTTTCGGAGATGCAAAGGGCACAAATCTCAGGCCTCCACCGACGCGTGCAAAGCCTGTCCAGGATGCCGCTGGGCAGCAAGCGAGTCATACAGTGAAGGATCTGGACAAGATAAGAAAGTCGTTCTGCTTGCAAAGGATGCAACAGCAGCACTTCCATCAGACTTGAACGACAAGGAGAGTGGAGTTGGGCCAAATTGCGCCGCTTAGCGTTTACCGAATAGGACTTTCCTGACACAGACCGCATCTTCGATGAAGAAATTCAGAAGGACGGCAGAATCCAAGAGATGCTGAGCTGTTGTGCGAGAGCATGTGTTACAGGATGCAAAAGAGATGCTGGAGATCCTTCGTTGTCAGCTTGAGAAGGCATGACTGCTGTGCACGTCTACGTCCATGCTGCAGTAAAGCAAGAAGCACATGTGGCCTTTAGAGCTTCAGCGAGGTGTCCTTCCTGGCGGTTGATTGCGCTGTTCTTGGAGGTGGAGACCGATGAAAATTTAACTGACCGATATCCGCCGATTGAATGTTTCGCTCTGCAAGACGTGCGACGTGCGAGGCCCTGCAGGCCAGGGTCTGCACTGCCGTCACGGTGCCGAGATCGTCCTCTTCGTGAGGTCTGCAGGAGGAGGCTTTTTGCACTGTCCCAAGCTCCTTCATCAAATTTGCACAGGCAGCTGCCGTTCAAAAGCTTCTCGCAGTGGCTGCCGCATCTTGTGGAGACGCTGATGCCGGTGCCCCTCACAGCCTGGAAGAACTTGCAGCGAAGAGTTGACCAGTGGGAATCGCAGTCGGACCACCAATCATTGTGGATTATTTTGAACAGCACCGTCTCGCCGAGGTTTTGCAGTTTCAGCTGGCTCAGCTTGCTACCCTCAAAATTGATTGTGTCAAGGTGGGCTAGAGCCTGTGCTGCCTTTGATTGCATGTGCTTGCTGCTACCGTGCCGAAGCATCTGCGGCATCTTCCGCATGGCCCACTCGAGGCAGACCGGGATCGTGTACACTTCGATCTTCTGGCAGAGGGGCTCTCCATTCCTGTCGAGGCACGGAAAGACACCCTGGCACATATGCTACAGAGCACGACGACGTGGAAGGTCTTGCTGTCGCCTGTTTTCAAGAGCCGTGCTCACCTGATGGAGTGAGCCACAAGCATGGCACTCAGTATTTTTTGGAGCCTTTGGGTATGCTCGTGCAGGTGTATTCGGGATTCACCTCCAGATGAGCGCCTCTACTTCTATGCCGCTTTCGTGCGAGAAAGGAACGAGCTGATGACTGGACAAAGTGACGATGCGAAGGAGCCGGCTTGTTGTGGCTGTCCAACTAGAGCGGCAGATTATGATTCTGCACCTGGAGGCCGTCGTGAATTTGATGCTGTGGTGGGTTTCGGTGCAGCCATGGTCAATCGCACGCTGCTTAGCGCCAAGCCTTCCTCAGTCCTTGCTGCGACCCGTCTCCACTGAGCCAAGGCATCGGCGCGCCCGGCAAGGTGGCTCGTGCAGCCTCGACCTTGGCCTTCACAGAACACCGGAATTCGCAGCTGGGCACTTGCGAGGCTCCTGACTCTGCGCAGCTGCCGGAAGATTCGGAGCGATCGCAGCAGACTTGTGGCGGCCGTCCTGCGGAGCTTTGCGGATCTGACGTCACTCAAGGCAAGGCACTCTTGGTCTTGGCGCTTGCAGGATGTGCAGTGCAGAGTGCAGAGCATCTGCGAGGAGACCTGGGAAGACACAGACACATCTCTGTGTCTCTACGTCTCCCAGGATGTGTGGAAACCTTTGCTTGGACAGAGGCCTTTGCTCATGGAACGCTTCTCAGTTTTCAGGATTTCCCCGTGTCACATGCACAGAGCTGCATGGGGGCTCTTTCGAGGATCCAGTAAATCCGTTCTGCAATCTCCTCGATGGTGCGGGGCCTGAGCTTATTCATTTTGAGCTTCCATCTCGTTTGGTCGAGCCGTGCCTCTCACATCGGCAAGGTTTCGATGCTAGCGAGCTGATGAAGTATGCTCAGCCACCGGTGTGTTGGAGCGGGTTCAGCGGCCATGCAGCAGGCACTAGCCTGGAGATGACACTACACGTATAGCCTTGCTCGGGAGCTGGGATGAAAGCAGGGCCACCCGAAAGAGTTTGCCCAACTCAGGCCGGCCAGGCGGATCGGGCTGTACATCGTCGCAGGAATAGGCAGGTATCCTCTGCAAGTGTTCAGAGGTGTTGCTTCGTGCGGCTGCAGCGTTGATCAGGTGGTCTGGAGTCGAGTTCTGAATCGTTTTTCAAGTGCTGCAGCATCAGTCGTTCAGCCTGTTTTTTGTCTCCCAAAGCTGGAGAGTCTCGTGCATGGGAGAAGTCGAAGGTTGTTGAAGTTACTCAGATGTCCTGCAGCAATGGCATTGCCTGCAGTAGTGACTCAGTGGTGCAGTGCAGGACTTGAGAGCATTCGCCCCGTTCATGCACTGACTGGCATGAAGCTGGCTCAAGAAGTGTGCCATCTCCAGTCCAACTGCTTAGCAACAATGGGCTGCGGTGCATCTTCTGCGCATGGCCCACTTCAGTCTTTTTTGGCTTTTGCCTATTGTAACAGTTTTCTTTACAGCTGGGTCTCCTCCACTCTGGGCGCATGTTTTCAAGTGAGGAACCTCCTTATGTCCCACACCAAGATGCGCCGGATCCCAAAGCTCCTGTGTCGGCCAAGCACGAGCAAGTGAAGGTGGAAGGCGGGGCTGGCTTTACCGTGGCCAACCAAGCCTTCCGAGCCCACGAAGGCGCGGGCGAGGCACTTCACATCACTTCACCCTTTCCTTCGTTGAGCCTGACATCCCCAGCCCCTGCTCAGGTGATCCGGTACGGCCAAAGGGAGCTGGATTCCTGCCTTTCGTTCGCTTCGACACGGCTGCAGTACCGCCGCAGATCAAGGGTGGCGACCACATTTATTTAATCTTTACATACTCGGAGGCTGCTATCGAAGGCAAAGAAGACGGGACGGTTGCTGCTGAAGACAAGGAGCTCAAGGGTTCCTGCGTCTTCCGCGTCTGGCGGAAAGATGGAACCAATGCCGTATGCAACGATGGTGACGACGTGTTCTTTGAGCACGTGGACACGGGCAAATATCTGGAAGGAGCGACGGACACGAAGCCGTTGTCTCTGGCAGACAAGGACGAGAATTCTTCCGGGCAGCTTTTTGGCTTCTTCAAGCAAGGTCGGCCCATGGAGATGAAGCACCGCGACACGGTGTACCTGCAGACGTGGCTGCACAACTACGTGGAATACAGGTGCTTCATTAGCGATCCAAAAGGGTCATGGGCTTTCACGTCACGGGTTGAACGGCAAGCGACTTGAAGCATCCTTTTAATCTAACTTCCTCTGGTCAGACTGCAGGTACTTTGAGGACAGCAACTTGTATGCCAAGCGATGGCAGCGACGGGAACCACAAACCCTGACTGTCCTCAAAAAGGCTGTGTTGGACTCGTCCACGACGGAGGTCGCCCGAAAGTTCCAATTCCAAGCTTTTGATCTTGACGGGAACGGGACCATCAGCAAGAGCGAGATCGACATGATGGTGACGCTCGTCAGAGGTGCTGAGCCGACTGTGGAGGAAATTGAGGAAATCATGGTGAAGGCGGATCCTGCGCCTTGTCCTTGACAGTCTTCGAGCAGTTTGCACTGATTGTTGCATACTTCCATACTTCTGCATCGCCTTTGGCGGTGTGTATGCGGTCAAGGCCCACACCGGCAACATTCCGTTTCCTTCCTTTGCTTCCTGGGCGGATGCCGGTGGCATGTCGGAGGAAGAGCTCAACTATGCCGAGGTGCTCGGCTCCTCGGACCGAGGGCGCTTTCAAAGCTTTAAACTTCGTCTTTCACTCCAGGCTCACTCCCGTGTTCAAACACGTGTCTTTGCACAAGGAAACATCGCGCAGCGATGCTACGACTCCCTGCACGAAGAGAAATGCCTCGTCGAGGCCTGGCTGGCCAGAACGGTAGGGAGAGGAGGAAGCCTCGGAGACAGGGTTGTTTGGAAACAGGTGCTGGGCACCGTCGACGGCATGACTGTTCAAGGGATGGTGTCTCAGTATGCAGAGAACCTCAAAGCAGGAGCTTTGCATGTGGTATACTGTGGTACCCCGACACCCAAACACAGAACCTTGTTGGGGTGTCCGTCAGGAAGCGTCAGTGATCGGATTGTGGAGAAGGCCGCTGCCGAGTGCGAGGCTCAGCTTGGCTGCGCCCGGTAGTAGTCGCTTGATCGGCCGCGGCCGAAGCGGCCACTTAAGCGCCCGCTCAGGTCGGATGGCTGGTTCTTCTCCGGCAACTGGAAGAATGCCATGAAGGCACTGCTGGAACCCGAAGTCGACCTTTGGGTTCGTTGCCTGAATGATGCGATGAAGGGCTGGGGCACCGACGAGAACTCGTTGTCAGCACTTGTTTGCACCATCCCGGAGCGACTGCGCATTCCCATCTTCCTGAAGTATTACGAGACGGTGGGGAAGGGCCTCCTTGAGCATATCGAGAGTGAAACCTCCTTCAGCTACAAGAAGGCTCGCTTGGATACTTTGCGTATCCCAGCGTGTGCTCGGTCCTTAGGTGTAGCAGTTTCCCGTCGCTTGAACCTCGGGCCAGGTCATGACATGGCAAGCAATGGCCCCTGAAGATTGTCGTGCCAAAATTCTGAACAAAGCCATGGTAGGCATGGGAACGGCTGAAGACCAGCTGATCCGAGTCATTTGCCAGCTGAATTTTGGGGAGCGCAGGGAGGTCAAAGAAGCCTATCAGCGCATGTACAACAGAGACTTGCTGGAGCACATCAAGTCCGAGACATCGGGAGATTTCCAGAAGGCATTGCTTGTCATGCTGGAGGCTCGGCCACCGACTGGGGTCTTTCTGTAGCATCCCGAAATCGGATCAGTCTATGCCTAGCTTTGACAAAGTGCGGAGAAATGCAGGCGGAAGAAGCGCCGTTTGATCTGGAAGCAGACTGTGCCGCTATGAAGGAGGCTTCATCGGGGAAGGGCCGTCCGTGTGTGACTGCGCGAAGCGACTCCCCTTGCCAGGCCATGGAAGGATGGGGAACTGATGAGATGACCCTGACGCGCATGATCTGCAACAAGACGCCACCGGCTCAGGGGCAGCACGGCGAGCGCCGCCTGCAGCAGGGCACATCGGGTTTCCATGTCCAGCACGAACATCACGCCTTACAGGAATCCATTCTTCCTGCATCACCGAAAGGTCGAAGCAAATGGAGGATGTGAACGCGAAGTTCAAGGAGCTCTATGACAGGCCGATGTTCCGGTGCTCCATTGCAACGGACAGTTGCAAGAGCAGATGGGTCTGTCAGGGATCTGCTGGAGTGGGTGAAGAGTGAGACCAGTGGGTATTACAAAGATACGTGTCTTATCTTCGAGTAGAAGCTTGCTGCTAGCACGGATGATTTAGGAGCTATGTTCCGACCTTTTTGCACTGAGGTTAGTCGGATGCATCCGTCATCCCATGAAGCAGTTGGCCCACTCAGTGAGAGATTGCATGAAAGGGTGGGGAACAGACGATGAGGGACTCATCACGTGCCTGGTTCACTTGGAAGACTTCAAGAAGGCCGCCCTCATCAAGGAGTACAACCTTGAGTTTGGACGCGATATTTTCAAGGACATCAAGGCCGACACCAGTGGTGCCTACGAGAAGGCATTGTGCAACCTTGTTAAGCCCGCTCCACAGGTTTGGGCGGAGTCCTTGACAGGTGCCATGAAAGGCTTGGGAACGGCTGACTGCCTTTTGATCAACTTCATGGTTTTGGCGAAAGAGGACATGATGGAGGTCAGGAAGCATTTCCACACTCTGAACGGCAAGATGTTAGAAGACTGGATCGAGTCAGAGACCTCCGGTGACTACAAGCATACGCTGCTTATGCTGGCAGGACGAAACAGCGAGGAGACAGCTTCGTAAGTGATGCACTGCTGTGGGTGTCCATGCGCATCACGGCAAACCTACACATGTTGCAGTGGCCGGTGGAAGAGACAACAGAAGCCTTGAACTATGATCTGCACTTTTGCACCAGTTGTGTCTCAAAGGACTAAGGGCGGAGGACGACAAACGCAATTCCAAAACGTCCGACAAATGACAACGAAAGTTGGATGCACGAATTTCAGCCTGCGCACTTCTTTCAAAACTCTTGTTAAGACAGCCGCTATAGCTTTTTTCCCTCACGGCCGAAGTTCGGAGTTTCTGCCCTGGTCCCAGGAGACCATCAGTATCGCCCCTGTCTACTGGGCGCAGCGCTGCAAAGATGCCTTGTTCAACGTCTGGAGCCCATGCAGGTCGAGAATGTGGTGTAGCACGGTCAAAGCATGCAGAGGCCTTTTTCGTTCGTAGTAAGTGGTTCTGGTCGCAAAGCGCACCGAGGTTGACACAGTGAAAGAGGTTCTTGTCTCGATGCCAGCAACGGCAATCAAGCGGCACACGCAACTGTACGAGGCGGTGTATGGTGCCTCTTTGAAGGAAGAGGCGCGTGCCTGGAGTCCATGGGTTCTCCTTTGTTTAGAGTGATATTGCAGAAGCACAGGCAAGGCACAGTCAGAGCTATTGCAGGGTGGTATTGGACTTGCTAGGGGGTTCCTGAAAGTCGGGAAAGCAGAGCAGAACATCGCCTCTCAGGTGGAGAAGAAATGCAACGAGAAGGGGACCTTCTTCTTTTTCACGAACTGGTGGAAGCATGCAATGATGTCTCTTCTCTATATGCCAGTGGAGCTGTACGTGCACCTCTCAGTTTTTTTATGGTCGAGAGCAGAACCAAAGCGAAATAAGTTCTGTCATCCGCGGAGTTCTTCTGAGGTGAAGGGACTTTGGGACGCCATGCACGGCTGGGGGACAGATGAGTACACTCTTACGGGCTTGGCATCACGACCGAAGAAAGGGCTTCTCTTCGCTCAGGGAAACCCGAGCTTTGACTAGTTCCTGAGGTGTGCACCTTGCCTGAGAACCTCTACGAAGAGATCCATGGCCTTTACGAAAAGACGCACCAGAGGCCAGGCATCCCAGGCATCCCTTGGACCCTTAGAGCCTTAGACCCGATTCTGATCTCATAATCTTTGCCGGGAAGGAAACTGGTCAATCATATCGAGTCAGAGACTTCCTTCAACTACAAGAAGGTCCTGAAGTACCAGGCCACGCGGCCAGATCAATCGCGCTTGATTGCTTCGTTTATGCGCAGAGTCGGGTGCTGTAGCCACAGAGGCCATGCCTTGGGCCGAGAGTCGCGCAACCGCCTTGCATGGTGCGATGGCTGGCTGGGGCACATCAGAAGATCAGCTGGTTCGAATCATCATCTGTTCCACTTTCAAGGCAGCTTGGCAGCTTGCTGACCGTAGCACCGGGGGACCTTTGGCTTTGCCTAAGCTCGTCTGCAGGAACGGGCCGTCATCAGGGAAACCTACAAGAAGATGCCTCCTTCCATGCACTACTGTGTGCTGTGCTACTCTGGGTCTAACCGTCAGTTTAGCAGAGCAGCTCGGCAGATCGAACACCGCATAAGGTTCAACCGAGACCTGATTCAGCACATTGAGTCTGAGACAAGTGGAAACTTGAAGAACATCCTCGTCGCTGTGCTGAAATGCACACACCCAAAGGCCTCAGTCGACTATGATGCGGATTGTGAGAATCTGAAGAAGGCCATGGACGGAATCGGAACCAATGAAAAGGCAATCATACAGATTGTTGCTGGCAAGTCACCGCAACAGATAGAGACCCTCAAGGAGAAGTACCAAGAGAAGTTCGGGGAGGACCTCTACGCGAGAATCGACAGCGAAACATGGGATTGTGGAATGAGCATGTTCATGACACCCAACTTCAGGGCGGCTATGCTGGGTCTGATGAGGTCGCCCTCTGAACGGCTCGCATGTGCTGTTCGGGATTGCATCGTCGGTTGGGGAACCGACGACACAGGTCTCATCACCTTGCTTGTCCACCTCTCAGAGCGACAGCGGCGCGATCTCGTGGACAAGTACAAGGAGATCAAGAACGGGGGTGACATTTACAAGGCCATTGAAGGTGATACAAGTGGTGACTACAAGCGTGCGCTGCTCGCGTTGGTCAAGCCTCCTCCAAGAGTATGGGCAGAAGCCTTGTTATCCTCGATGAAGGGCCTGGGAACATCTGACAACTTGCTGATCAATTGGATGTGCATTGCAAAAGAGCGCATGGATGAAGTCCGAGAGCACTTCAAGGAGCTAGATGGAAGGGGTCTGGCTGCATGGATCGCCAACGAGTGCGGGGACAATGATTACAAGGACCTAAAGGCTTGAAGCACAATTTCCCGCACATTCTGGCAGAAGGAGTTCTCTTCCTGAGTCATGATCCTTCAGTGCACCCTTTGGAGCCTCGAGCCGGGAGGTTTTTTTTGGTGCGGTTCAGGCAAACAGGCAGTTGCGCCAACGAGTGCTTTTCATCGCCCCACAGGACACATTGGTGCGGTTGGCGAATCGGCGCTGCGAGCGCTTCTCCGGCCAGGAGGTTGGCCTCAGCATCGCGCCACCTATGACCAAAGAGGATGGAGCCCGGGGGCCCGGAGTGCCCGGAGTGCGGAGTGCTCTACACAGGTGGTTACTGGTATATCACACTCGTAGCCAGAGATGGGGATTTGGGGATGTTTTGGTGTTCCACTCTGCTGAGCTGAGATTCTCAAGTTCACGACTACCTTCAACAAGCTCTGCAAAGCTCGCCGAGAAAAAGGTGACAACATCATTCCCGGCGAGGAGGACCAGCAGGACCAAGCCCAAGCTGCATTCTGCGATTTTTCTGTGTTCCGTGTGTTCCGTGACTGTGGCGCGGCATGTTACAAGCATGTTTCATGCTCGGAAAGGCCATGGGTAACGCCTTCTTGTACTACGGCTCCTTGTCCAGCTGCGCTCCGAACCTGGACATTCCAGGCCTGTGGGACCTGACCAATGCTTGCGGCTTCCCACCTGGAGATGATGGTCCGGACCTCGTGGCAACTTTCCACGAATGGGATGTCAGTGGTACCGGTGAAATCACTTGGAACGACTTCGTCCGGGAGATGACGACCCGAATCAACGACCCTGGCCACTTCAATGCGGATCCGCTCCCCGAGAGCATCGACCAGATTTCCATTCCAGACAAGCCGTTGGGAGATGGCTACAAGAGCTTCGTCAACAGCTTCAATGCGTCAGATGCAGACTACGAGGATTTCGACGGTCACTCTGGAGCGCCAGCCCCGCCGGCTGCGCCGCAGGCTGTCGACATGTACGCAGCATTTACGGACGGAAGCTGGAAAGACGTTCTCGCCAGCGTGGAGCCGGAGTGTGATGGCGAAGGCTCGAATGATATCGATTGATCGCATATTGCATTGTGCGATTTTTCTCCGCTTTGGCTTTGCCAGGCCTCCTAGCCGGGTCCGGCCCTTAGTGCCTGCCTTTCCGTGGTAAGGGGGCCATGCAGTCCACTCAGGCTCTGGGGAGACTGCATCGCGGCTGCTGTCCGGGTGGAGTGCACGGAGGAGGGATGTCGAGTGCGGCAGAAGTGGAAGGAAAACTGGGGCTGGGGTTTTCCTGCGTGGTGCAGGACTGGCAGGGCCGCTTTCCGGATGCTCCTGTCGGCCTCGCCACTCGGTACACGTAGTGAGTGTTCTACATCTGATGCTGCCTGATACTGAAAGGCTTAAAGCTGCATCAACACTACCTATACTGGGAGCTTGGCGTGTTCTAAAATCCGAACAAGCACTGTCTTGCGAGCATCAGTAGAGTTTATCTTGGCCTGGTTTATTGACAGTGAGCTGATCCGCTTGTTCTCCCGATTTGATGTTGCAGGTGATCGATTATATGTGCTCAGTCGGCCACGACGGCTTCGCTGGACAGGCAGAGGCAAAAGAGCAGGCCAGGGACTCTACAGACGCTTTGATTCAGGAGTCGAGGAGGTACCGTGTGACACAAGACAAAAACTCGTCCATGCTCGGTTTCCGCGAACAATCCTGCTGGTTTTTGTTAGTATATGGCAGGCCTGCAAAGCAGCTCTGTGAGTGGCGAGGCGTTGGCTCGCCTAACACAGGCGGGAAACGCGCGGCACGGGGCACAGGTTTCACCTCTCGCACCCACGAAGGTCCGACAGGACGACGGTGAATGATAGTGACTGCGGCGCATTGGGTGTAATCCTCTACACATGACACTACTTAACACGAACACGACACATGAGGTCCGGGGGAACCGCCGAATGAGCTGCCGCGTCTTTGCTTTCGTTTGACGGTGTCGTCCACCTCTTTGAGGTGTGCCACCAGCGTGACGGCTCGCAGCTGCATGATTGCTTTGAGCTCCGGACTGCCAGATTGGCATGATGCAAGAGACTTTAGTTTCAAGCCTCGTCCCCGAAGACTCTGCGTGTAAGCTTGAGGCCACGATAGCTTGCTTGCTTGTCCGCAGCCATTGGAGGGATAGACGAGGATCAAGCCTGCATGGATCCCGGCAGAGACACCACGAGCATGATGGAAGAATCCCTCCATGATTTCGACGCCCTTCTTTCCCATTTGCTGACTATGACTAGGTACATGTTAGGAGCAGACGCATTCAGACTCGGCAAAGTGCCGGATAACCATGTCAGTATCATGTACTTCCACGACGTTGCCCGAGAGACTCTTCATCTCAAAGTTGGAAATGTAGTTGTCTTATATCATGCAGAGCGTCTCTCCTGTGCAGCGGTGCGGGCATCACTCGCCGTTCGACCGAAGCCCGTCACGAAGTGACGCTAGGCCTCGCAGATCATTGCAGCTGCAACGCTGGGATCCCGTTCGGTGCATTCCGGCCTGGCATTGGAGACTGTCGGCAAGTCTGCTGGCACTTGGCAGCTTCAACAAACTTGGCACTTGTCGACCCAATTTTCGGGCTGCTCGGCGGTCAACCGCGGAGAAGGCCCCGCGGCTCTGGCGCTGTTGTCTATGCGTGAGATCTTCATGGATTTCCGGTTTTGGCGTGCAGGGGGCAAGAACAGTTGATGTGCCACATTCGTCCGGAGGCCTTCGATGTGGCTGAGCGGCGTCCCAGCAGCAAAAATCGCAGAGACTGCTTTCTGCCGGATCCACCGCCTGTCAAGACCTGCTGAATGCCTGACAGCTGAACAACAGTCAACAGGAAACCTGAGGGCTGAACTTGTTTCCTCATGTTTGGACGAGGTTTGTTTCTCGCTTCAATGACTACTTTGTGCTCTGGCTGGTTCTCGTGACTCTGGTTTCTGTGTCACGCCCAGAGATGCTTGGTCGACAGTTCAGGGCTTCACCTGTTTGCCGGAAGCCGTTACCTCGACCGCAGCTAAGGACTTTCACTTGGGTGAACCAGGAATCGTTCACATGGCTTCTGGGCCTCTTAATGTTCAGCGTGGGTCTCTCGCCTGCAGTTGTTTCGCACCAGACTCTCTAGACCAATTCTTTGCCTTCGCTGCATTCTGGCCCAGAGCCCAGAGGCTTGACCACATCAGTGGATGATTTTCGCTCGAGCATCAGAAACTGGCTAGCCGTGGTGAAGAGCTGAGCTGCAGTAAACGCTCGGTTGTACGCGACCCGACCGACCGCTGACCCGTGCTCCTTCCCGTACGTCACAAGGTCATCAATGCAGCTGCCTGCTTCTTGCTCATGCCGGTAGTAGCCTAAGCCCGGGTGCTTCGGCAAGAGCTTTCCCAAGCTTTACCAAGCTGGCAGGCGCTGGCATACACTTTGGCCGTCTTGATCAGGTGCAGAGGGGCTTCTCCACAGGGATTCCGGAGCACAGAAGAGTCAGAAGAGTCTTTCCACGTGGCGTAGCGAGTTTATGCGGGATGTCGAGCATCAGCCGCTGGGGGCCATGTCCTCGACCGCAGGGCCGATGCACCAACCCTTGCTGGCTTAGTGCTGATCGGGTCGATCAACGGTGGCCACACGTCAAATTTGTGCACGCTGATAGCAGTGGCCTCAGGCGTTTGCAAGTCAACTATTTCGGCATTGTTTTTTTCCTCAGCGCCGTGAGGCGAAAGGGGATGTGGCCCTCAGTGTCTTGATGACGATGTCCACTACCTTGCTGTGCATCGTTGCGACGCCATTGCTTGCTCTGAGCTGAGCTCGAAGCACTCCAAGCACGACTGCATGTGACTGATTGCCAAGGCCAAGTTACTGCTGGGAACAGTTGTCTCCGTGGATGCGGTGGGGATCATCCTGTCCACCGTGAAGGTCGAGATCTCAGATCAACCGTGTGGGGACCTGCAGCAGAACTTCGGGTTCTTTGGGTTCTTTCGGTTCCTTCGGCTCAGGTGGTGCTGGCTCCCACGGTCCTTGGCCTCGGCTTCAAACAGTGGCTTCCAAGCACCTCAGAGAGGCTCGCCCCAAGTATTGCCAAGAAGAGAAGCGCGTGCAACGTTGGACTCCTCCTGCTTTCAGGGCAGCAAAGCTTACTCCCGTTCTGGGGGTGTTCGCGACCTGCATCATCGCCGGGCTCCCGGGTGCTGGGCTGAGCCTAGCCTTAACCGAATTGGCGTCTTTGGCTCAGGTCGGGTCCTCCGTGGCTTCCTGTCGGCCCTACATCCTCTCAGCAGGCTCCTGCCTCGAGCTCAGCCGCAAAAGTTTCCTTGACTTGCCTTCAAAGGCGCGCCCTTACAGCTGGCGATCCTGGGCCTTCATCTTTTGGGAGGTGGCCCCGCCGGGCCGCCCCCCGAACTGAGCGCACAGAAGAGTGCCAGGCCTGTCTGGCTACGTGCTCTCACAAATGGCAGGGTGGATGCCTTAGCGCGAGGCTGCACAAAGTGGGAACAAAAACTGCCTCTGTGATGCCGTTCGGCACGAAATCGTAAGAATTGCGGATGCAAAAGCCCAGTAGCTGACAGACGTGACGCTGACGGCAATGTGAACTCGAAAGAGTTGCGGAGCCTGCAGTGCTTGCGAATGGCTGGTCGCCCACAATGGTCGGCGCCTGGGTCATCCTGTTTGCCTGCGCGTTCCTGTTGCCCCATGGCCGGAATCAATTCCGTGCCAACATGGCATGAGTACCATGCCCTTGCATCCACCCGGCGCCAGTGCTGTGGTCGTGGCTACGATGTTTTTCATCTAGGTCTCGATGGACCCAGTGTGATAAGCATCGACAACCTCGTTTGCGGTTTGCCTGCACTTCTGCACCGCCTGCTTCTTTCTCAAGGCCTGCACGGGTGCAAAGGAGTCTTCGTGTCTTTCTGAGCCCTGTGCCTTTCGGAGGCCGGAGACGGCCGCAGCTCGTCTTTGAGCCTTCGAGGCTGGCATTTCCTGGCCTGGACTCCATGGTGCCGAGTGCTTTGCGCCGCGATGTTGAGACCTGTCTCGCACCCGCTGTTCGCGACCACCAGCTTTTGAACTTGTTTCATCTTCCTGCAACGTCAGCTGCCTCGTTTCTGCGCTTGCTGACAGAAGGGGAAGGTAACTGGACTTCAAGCCAGAAGTTCCCCCACATTGACTATGCTGCCAGCTTCGCTGCTACCATGGGTCTCAATGACTTTCGGGGAACGAGTGTCGGCTTCTATGCGGCGAATGAACTTGGGGGCACCATGCAACTTCGAAGTCTCCCCGACATGGCCAAGTACAAGCTGCTGTCGTTAGCCCAATATGCATCTGGCAGAGGGCCTCTGGAATCGCACGCGCAGCTCGTATTCCAGCGAGAGGTGCTGCAGAATCGAGTCATTTTTTATCCAGCCTGGGTCTTGCACAAGGCGCATATTCCGAAAACAGCGGCTCAGCAATTGTCATCCAATCCGTTGCATGGCCGACTGACACTTAACCTCTTTTACACCGCCGATGCTGGGACGGACATGCGAGTAGTGAAGTTGTCTTGCTGCTGTTGGTCAGTTTTCTCGGGCAAGTTGTCCTTACGATTCCTTCCCATTCCGAGGACGACCATCCAGTCAGGCTGGGCCAAGCTCCCTCCTACGAGCCCTCGGATGCAGAGTTGCGAGCGCACCTGAAGAAAACCTGGAAAAGATCAGAGTGTGCCTCATGTGATCTGACACGGCATGGTGTGGGCTGTGGGATGGTGCGACCCTGCTGTCTCGGCCTTAGGTTAAGCACGGCAGCGTGCCGAACGGTTGCCATCGAAACCTCCATGAAGAGCAGCGTCCGAGACTCGGAGCTGAGAGAAAAGCCGCGCTGTTTTCGTCTTTCGCAGGCCGTGGGCTACCTGTTGGCTGTGCTCCATTTTCAAAACTTCCTTGTCACTGTCTCAGATTCCGACCTACACTTCGCTATACTTCAGTCGACTCGCTGCAAGGTCCGCGTGCCAGCTGCGGTCAGTGTTGCCCTTGCCTCGGGCACTAGCCTTTCTGACCGGGAAAGTTCAGGTCCAGTTTTTCGTTTTCACCTTAGGTCTGGAGCGCCGCTGTGGGCAGCGCTTTCGCGGCTTTCTGGGGCAGATCTAGCCAAAAAGCATGAATCCTGCTCGAAACGGGTCCCTTGTTCCATTTAAAGACAAGTGGGTGAAATAGCAGTCGTTCGAGGCACAAGCATACTTAAAACAGTGCATCATGTGCAAGATTGTGTAAGTTTCAGGGTTAAGAGAAAGCGCAGCGACTCAGAGCATCGAGCGGAGAAAAGTTTCGCCTTGCGCTTGAGACAGCTTTTGCGTTTCGCGTCTTGTCCGCTTGTGACACTTCGACATGTGGGGCTTCTTCGATCTTTCTGGCTCCTCTAAGAGCCACGCTCAAGTCGTGAACGCGATCTCGTCGGAAGTGTAGTCGTATGTTGCAGTTATCTGGCATTAGCATGCAGCTGCCGTTGAAGAACCTCACGCAGCCTTGAAGCTTCAAAGGGCATGCAGAATGCCTTTAGAGATGGTAGATTGAGCTGCTCACAGGCGACCTTGACAGCTTCGCAGAGCGGAAGCAGAAATCGCATAAAGTGGTCGGGCAGGTTTCCCTGCAAGAGCAGCTCCGAGATCTCCGAGATGCCCTACTTCTCTCCATCGCGGTCGAGGCCCAACGAGAATCTCAACGCTCCATGCGGCCCAGGGCCCAGACCAGACCGTTTGCGTCGTATCTTGCAGGAGCCGCGGTGACCGAAGGGGAGGGGGCCGAGACCGGCGCAGGAAATTCCGGAAGCTGCACAAACAGCGATGCAGTTTGTCACCCTTGGCGAGACGTCCAGTCCAGCCAGGTCTCCGTCCTTCAGACGTCGAGACGACTCTCGACAGCTACTTGGCTTCGATCGCTCTCAGCATGCAGTGAAGCTTGTCTCGAAGAGATACTTTGGCGAGGCGGCGTGCCTCGCGGTCGCCGCTCACCCGCAGTTCGAGGCACTGTTAACTACGATGAATCGCTTCATGCAGCAATGCGTGGCGCGACATCTTGCTGTTGGCAGACCACGTGCGGAAGGCTCAGGTGGCAGGACGAGATCGTGTGCAAGTTTTGACTTGTTTCATGCAGCGGGTGCTCAGTCGAGGACGAACAGCGACAGACGATCTCCCCTGCCTCGGGACATGCGGGGCATGGAAGACATGCTCCGGAAGTGTGGCCGGCTTCGCGACGCTGAGCGCAGGAGCCGAAATCCGGTTCCGGGTCCCAGCCCAGCGAGGACATCTTTGAGCCTCAGGGCTTTTAGTCTGAGTGTTGAAACAGTGGCCCGTTCGGAGCTAGAGGATCCTCCGACCAAAAACGAGACGCCCGCCGACAACTCCGACTCCAAAGGCGCTGGCCGCTAGCAGTAGCAGCGGTAGTTACTGTACCCTTGCTGTTTGTGGACATGCCGCGAAGGTGGAGAGGTTGAAACGAAGGTTGTCGAGGGCATCGTGACTCGAGCAGGGGTCCGCACCCTGATGAGCCTGGTACTGGAGTCCTTCCCTGGCCCACACCTCTCAGGCACAAACTTACCTGTCTGAGATCTACGTTCCACGCTTGCCTCCTTTGCGACCTGGCACCATCTGTGTCAGAGGACCGTACCGTCCGTACCGTACCTCGTGGTCGGAGCGGAGTTAGAAGATTGGCACCTCCGCAGGACCCCTCCGCTTTGAGAAGGACATCGCTGAAGACGATTGTCGGCGGTTAGCCAACGCACATGTAGAGGGTGGCTACAAGAAGGCCTGGTCTGTGTTGCAGTGTGCACATCAGCATACGGTCAGCATACCCTGGTGCACAGCAGGTGCAAGAGGTGCGAAACATACTTCGTGCAGAAGCAAAGTGAAACCGCGAGTACTGTAGGTAGGTAGATGCTGCAGCAGCATCATTGTGAATTGGCCAGAATCTGCTGACCTGGACGGGTATGATGTTGAACATCCTCAATTCATCAGCCCTAGTGCGATTCAAATTGGCCGTTTCACATCCCCAAAGCTGCGCCCAGGCGCTACCCAGCGAGGCATCTACGTTTCATGAGCAGGGTGCAGCAAAATGGCCAAGAGGACATTTGTACGAGCGCCGAAGCATTCAGAATTCACTTTGGGCGTTTGCCTGTCAGCGCTCTCTGCCCGCCCCACCGCCGAACGGACAGCTGCTTAGAGATCGTCGTCGCTGCCCCGTCTGCCATCAAGGCGGAACCGGTGGGTCAAGGGGAGGACTAATCTGCCTTGAGGACACCAAAACGTCGGTTCTGTCTTGCGGGCTGTGATGCTGCCTTTTTGGTGCAGGCTGTTGGCCTTGTGGGATTTCGCGATGCCTTGGTCTTCCATGCAGGCTTCTTTGCTTTCTCCGGGTGCTTCGTTGAGTTTCATGTCAGTGCTATGGCCTGGCAGGAAGCGCTGCGAGCCTTCAGACGAGGTGAATTTGTGATGGTTATGGACAGTGACGAGCGCGAGGATCCTGTGCAGCTTGCAGCGTCGAACACCTCCGCTTTCTGGCACCGACTGCTCATGTTCCAGGATGAATGTGATCTCGTTTTTTCGGCAGAGATGGTCACCGTCCATACCTCAATGGCTTGTAGCCACATGGAATTTTGAAATCTTGTCCGTGCGAAGAAGTGCTCGGGAACGGGCGGGCCTTGCCAGGCCTCGCAAATGGCCTTTGCAATCCGCCACACGACGGGAATTGTTTGTATCGTTGCGGACAAGGCCATGGTCCAATGGTTCTGGGAGGTAGAAGTCGCAGTCTGCCAGCTGTTTGATGCCAGGCGAGATTAGAGAAATTCGGGCTCCACCCTGCCTCTGCCCCAGTGTATCACCTCTCGCAGTGTCGTGCCTGCCGTTTGGGTTTTGCAGTTGTGAAGCCTTTTGACTTGTCGACACAACTTTGCCAGCGTGGTGGCTTTCACCACATGCTGTTCTACTCCAGTGTACATTTTTGGCTGTACATTCTTGGCCATACTAGCAGTTGTGCAACGTAGCTGAAGGAAGAAACCGGTGACATTCCTGATTTGGGTGGTGCTCCATCATGTGGGCTCCGACAGCGCCTCGTGCCGGTTTCATCGGTTCTTGGACCTGCAGACCCAGATCGCTGCAGATCCCGGCTAGTAGCTGTTCCGGCCGCTTCCTGAAGTGTGTGCCGTCGGCCGAAACTGGTTTACCATGCGAAGTGGTCCTGGCTGCTGCAGTTTACATAGTCTGTGGGTCGCTGTCCAGCCAGAGGCAGGGTCGGCAAGTCGGGCTCTCTTGAAAAACACGCGAGGAAGCTCACGGATGGAGAGAGCTGGTGTGAGCCGTCGGCCTTCCGACATCCGACTGCAGTTTAAGTGCGCAGGAGGCTTCTGATCGTTGCTCTTGGTCGAATTCCCCAGTGATAGGGGTCCTCTCGCTACACATCGAGCAGAGCACTTCGCAAAATGCATTCCAGAGTTCTCGTGTCCGACGTATCCCTTCACACTGAACTCACTGAACAATACTTTTATGATTCCACACAAGACAATCACCACGCCTTAGTCTTTCCCCGCGTTGCCCTTGTCAGGCCGTGTGCTTATCTGGGGCGAAGTGCCGCTGCTTCTCGGATCGTGAGATTGATGCGAACAGCGAAGCGGGAGACGACAGCGTATTTTGAAAGCCTCAACATCCAATCGACTGGGGATGTGGTGCGCCACTGGGTCCAAACTACGTCCGTGTCTGCCGATCTCGTACGAGGGCCCGGTGGCAAGGGTGAAGCTTCGCGAGCTGTTCACAAGGCCATAGAAGAGGCCAAAACCGTTTGCAACTCATTTCTTCCAAGAGCTCTACGTGATGAGAAGAGCGTCTCACAGATACTCGGTTTGCTTGGCAATGCCTTGTCCCTTGCCGGGGATCCTTCATCACGTGATGCCTTTGCTGCCCTGGAAAGCGTCCTGGTGTCTTTCCACGACACCGCGCCCGTCGCCATGCGTAAAGCCCTGCAAGGCCGCTTCTCGGGAATTGCGGAGTCTTGGACGCACCGATGCACCCACAAGCACACCGCAGAGTCTACGGTAGAGGGTTGATTGAACAGTGAGCTGTGCAAATGCAGATAGGTTTAGCAAGGAGCCAATTTGGCCCAAGACGGACAGTTGGGCAAGTGCTCCACAATCCAAAGAGCTCCAACGTGAGACTAGCTAATTGCGATTATGAGCCGCTTGCCACGCTCTGGACCCTTTAATTCAGTGGCCGCCCGGAAGTATGCTGCATCACAAGTGCCCCGGCTGCACGAGTCTCGTCGGAAGAATGCAAGTGCTAAGCCGCTGGTAGTCTGCTGTTCCCTCGGACGTTAAGGTCGCAGATGCCTTACACCTGCAGATGCAAGGGCCCAAAGTCCCTCTCCCGCCGGTATCGCAGGGCAGCCTGAACCTCAGGGAGCCAGCGCGCACAGCACGGCAGGCTACAGCAACAGCTACAGCCACTGCCGAAAGGATTATTGAAAGCAAGCCTCAGGCGAAGCGCTCGAATGGGGCTGCAGGTCTTTTGTCGATGCTGGCCATGGCAATGGCGACCCTGGTCACTCGGTGGTTTCAGCCCTCGAAGAGAAGTTTGTCTCGCATGAGCCAAGCTCGAACGGCCCGGCGCTTCATGAGCTACCAGTGGGAAGAGGCTGGAAAGGACGGACGAGAGATTCGGCTGTACGTTCCCGTGGATGAAACCGTCAAGGAAAAACACGTAGAGATCGATCTGACTGAGAGCAAGCTACGTGTTGGATTGAAGCTACGAGGGCAAGTCATAGATTCGGACTTGTATGACATGGTGAATCCGCATGAGAGTCACTGGTTCATCGACCAGCATGAAGGGCGCAGATGCGTGGCAGTTACGCTTATGAAAAAAAACATATGGAAGCGGTGGACTTTCCTCACATCGAGTGAAGCCACTAGCCACTTGGCAGTTCTCCTACCGCTACCTCGAAGACGTCTCGAGACCCTAAACTGACACGCCCTGCCTGCAATTTCTGAAGCCCCGTAAGCCCAGCTTCAAGCCATTCTTCGCCTGCGACGTCCAACCTCTGGACTAAGGCTTGCGAGTCCTGGGCGGCATCAAAACATTGCTTCTGTGTGGTTGTCTTGCACGGTCCTCAATCCAGCCTTCTCAAACAGACCGTAGCGGAAGCTTCAATCCGTTGTAAGCCCCGCTCGGGATAGAATTGGCTGCCATAGCACCTTCGGTGTGTTTCCATCACGGCTGAGGCCTTGTTTCTTCAAAAGCAGCTGCTGGTTCGAGCCATCTAGACCAAGCCAGCCAGTCCACGACTCAAGTCTGTTGTGCACTGTTGGACATCACCATGAGCTGAGCGCGAGGTGTTTGGTAGTTTCATTTTGGATATGGACTGGACACAATCTACGGACTGGGCCTCGACAGGGGGTGACTCGGACATAAATGCAATCTTTGACAACGAGAATTAGGAGTGCACCTTTGCAGAGTTTCTGGTGCTGAGGTTGCCAAGGACTGCTTGTCATCTCAGACGTTGATGAGCCAGCAGGCTGTCTCGCCAGGATGTGACTCAAGCCTTTGCCATGCAGTCTGCGTCATTGTCAGCGTTTCTGATGAAGGCAAGGGACAGATCGAGGCAATACGTGCGCAACTGCCCGGCAGATGCTCAGTCCTGTTTCAGCAGAAGCATGCATGGGGAATGTGCTGTCGAGAGAATGACTTGCACTGCGGAGAGGGCAAGCTCTGCATGACTGGATGGGAGTGGACCTTTCCTCCCTTCCCCAGCTCGGTCATGTAATGGAGCGCGGCCAACTGCCTGCACCTCCCAGCGCAAAGTTTTTTCACGTGACTGCGGTCATCCCAAACATGCTGATCCGAGACGGAGCTTGTTATCTGTTGTGCTGTACTCTTTCGGACAGACCCTGATGGACATGCTTCTGCAGGGTTCCTCTCTCATGCAAAAATATCGAGATTTTGCTTGCGTGTGGTTTCGATTTGAAGATGCATCTTAGCCGCAGCATGTCTGGAACCAGACTCACGCTCTGCATTGCTGCTAGCTCTGTCAAATCACTGAATTCCGGCTGTAAGATGCCTCGAGACGCCTCCGGTTCCATGTTTCCATTTTGAAGCTGGGCGAAGTGGCGGGTCCTCTTCCCAGGGGGTCTGCCCTCTCCAATCTCAGCCAGCGCCCGCCTTTGACAGATGGTCTTTCGGGGCCAAGCTCCATGACTCGTCAGACGCCCCAGAATGAGCCTGAAGTAATGTATGAATGCACTGTGTTGCAGGTCAAGTTTGTTGTTCACTGTTATGATTGAAGTCTCGAGACTCGACTGCAAGGAGCCTTCATTGCAAGGCCCAGGTCTGGCAGTTGGCAACACAGGCCGTGCGAAGAGGCATTTTGCCTACCGTGACCGCCATGACCTTTTTTGTTTGAGTGGGCATCCGCAGGAAAGACCACAGTTGCACTCCCCAAAGCTAACTGCTGGTAGGAGCCAATTCTGCTTTCTGTTAACTTCTGATACTTAAGGATTAAGGATGCCCCTTCATTGCTAGCATCCAATGGGAGTGCCTTGAGGGCCCGTGCCCGCCCGAGAGAAATTCCACTACCCACTGACCAACTGCAGATCGCTATAGACTGGAATGCACAGATGCTGCTCTCAGTGGCCCGGTAGAGAGACAACGGCGTAGTGTGATTCCGTACGATACCCTTCTTGCAGGAGTCTGCTTTTCAAACTTCACTTCCTCTAAGTGCACAAGACAGAAACCTGCAAGATGAAAGCAAAAGAGAAAAGGGAGTTGTGGGGGGGGTTGTGGTGTCGTCGAGACGTAAGGGGGATCTGACTGCCATTACCTGAGCTGTCGTCTCCCCGAGGAAAAGCTCGTCGCGCGCGGTGCCCCGGATGAGGCACATCCCCTGGGCATTGCGCTGGAAGCCCTGGGGGCTGCGATCCGAGGTCCAGGCTGCCGGGGTCCAAGCATAGTTAAACGCAGCAAATACGCGCTTAGTCCATAAGGCCCGTGGGGTGACATTTGGTCACTGCATCTCTCGCTCTGAGGGTTATTTGGCAATGTGGGGTGCCGTTGGCTCGTTCGAGAGAGTCCGTCTAGTGTTTCAGGGGCTGACGTGTTTCGTCTTTCCTATCGTGCGCCCCATTGTGCACGCCTTCTCAGGCAACTTGGCCAAGTGGAAGCCGCCTGAGATCCTACAACTCCGATCGCAAAGCCGTTGGAAAATGCCTCTTCAGGTCCGTGCCATGATCTTGGCACGTGACTCTGAGACGTGCTGGTATTGTGGGGCACCTGGTGACACTGTGGACCACTGGATTCCGCTATGTCGAGGTGGCACGAACAAGACGGTGAACCTGGTTTGTGCATGCAGCAAATGCAATGAGCTCAAAGGCAACAGTATGCCAGACGAATTCCTTGCGATGCGGAAAATGCGGGGAAGCACCGCGGCGCCTCCCTTTATGCGTTTTCAGGTTATGTCGCGCAAGATTGGGACCGGGGGATGGGATGGGTCGGCTGGTCGGCTCCCTCTCGGCCTCGCCCGCTCAGGCCACACAGAGAAACACTGACGCCAATGCCACAAACTTCTACGTGTCTACGGCCCCAGCCTTGGACCATGAGGATCCTGAGGCGAGCGGCTTCAACAGCGCTTCTTGCATGCGCCTCGAAGGACTTCCTGCCCTCCACTTCGACAGGCGTGTCTGCATCAGATCGCGCCATCACCGCCCGAGCGCCTTGGCAGTGACGTTGCCTTTGGCACCTGAGCCTTCATGTCGGGTAGAGCCAGAGCAGAAAGAGCAGAAAGAACCTAGGCGATGTGCGACCTAAACAACCGGGCAGAGGCCCCCTTTGTGCTCTCCCAGACAATGAACTCTTTGCTGTGCCAAAACATTCCGAGGACTTTTCCAAGCCGGGCCATCTCTTCCCTCTTTGTGCTCGGCCCGGTGGGGTGCTCGAACGTCCAGGACAGGCCCCTGTCGTTCCGAAGCCTCAAGCTAGCAGAAGCTGGCTGAAACTAAAGCGAGACAAAGCTGATGCAAGCGGCTTCCTTTGATGTGGGCCGCGGCACGTGAGCTCTGGAGCCCTGATGAGCCCTGCAGGACACACCGAGTCGACCTTCGACTTCTGCCGCCTCGCCGGCCTGACGCCAGTGGGGCTCCTTGCAGAGCTGGTGCGGACCTCTCTTCAGAGCTGCATCCTGCACTCGCGCATTGCTTATGCACTTCTTGCAGATGCACGATGATGGCACGATGTATCGTCGCGACGACAGCCTGGCCTTTGCTAGTGCACACAACATTCCAATCGCCCGGGCCTCGTGACGCCAGCTGACCAGTCGTTTCTGCACAGACCTGAACTTACATATCTTACGACCTCGGCAGGTGACTGTAGAGCAGATCATCGAGTTCCGACAGAAGCACGGGACAATAGCCCCTGCATCTCTGTTCAGCGAGAAGGCAGTGCTGCCTGGTGCAGAAGTTGAGCTTAGATCCTTTCCACGCTCTGAAGGCCGGACTGGCTGCGACCGGCAGCGCCAGCGCCAGCCCGGCTGTCGTGGCTTCCTCGTGCGATGCCAGGTGGGGGCCCCCGGCCCGCCAGACTTCCTTTCAAGCGTGCTTTCTGGCCAAACTCTCGAGGTCTGATGCTGCAAAGGCAAAGCTTTGATGGCCCAGGCCCCTTTCAGGTTTTCCTTTCTGCGCTTCTGTTGCGGAGGGTGACGAAGATGTCTCTGATGTGACGTGCCCGCGAAGGAGGCTCAAAAGACAGGTGGAACATGGATGTAATTGAAGGATGGCCTCGTCAACACACCATTCCGGGCCTATCTACGCCCTTGCCCATCCCCACCCCCCAACTCGCCCAGGCCCTCATCCATAGGTCTACTCTCCAATCATCCCCAACGAGAGGGAGCGTTCACCAAATGCAAATGCGGCGCCGTTTTCCACTTCATGGCCGCAGGGTGCACCTTCTGTACGTGCTACTATGTTGTGCTGTCCCAGGATGTTTGCTGAAGGCATTCACTCCTGGAGTTCACGAATCTGCCGGCTTTGCTCGTTCCTCGGGCACAAGCCTCACGAAGTTGCCACCGGCAAATCTTTTCCATACTTCTTCCCGACAGAGCAGAACAGAAGGTGCACAGCTTGTGCAGCGCAGGGCCGTCTTCAGCGTCCTGGCTGAAGAAGTGAACAGTAGACCAAGCTTCTTCTTTGGTGAAGTCTTTATCATCGTCATCTTGTCAACAGGGTTTGAGAAAGCAGAGAAGTGGCTGCGCAACAGACTGAAGATCGCTGGCGATAAGATTGGGAGAGAGATCTTGGATGCGCTGTTCAGAGAGATCACAATTCTCGGATTCATCGGTCTGCTATTGTTTGTGCTGACCCACCTACTGCCGGAAGACACTCCACTAATTTCTCTCGGGGCTGAAGAGTACAACATATTGCCTGAAACCTTCGAGTACGTGCACATGGCGACATTCCTCTTGCTGGTTGTGCTGCTGTTTCAAGGCTTTGCCGTGCTCAAGTTGTCACGTGAAACAGCAGAGACATGGGCAGAGTACGAGAGCACTCGTGCATTCGGCAAGAGCAAAAGATCGATGGAAACCAAGCTGGTGGAGGCTGGATACTTGAAAAGAGTAGACAACCCCTTCTCCATCACTGGCTACGAGCTGCAGCCTGTGAAGAACTTTGGATATGGGGATACGCCACTGGAGAGGGTTGGTTTGCGCACCAAGGAGGTGCACAAATTGATTATGTGGCGATCCATCCGGCATGGATTTCTCTTCGACGGGCCACAAAGTGAGATGCTGGTCAATGAAACTGGGCAGCGGTTAGAAGCAAGTCTGGATCTTTGTGCCTCAAAACGTGAACCAGATCCAACCCGGAGTAACGATTTCTGAAGGTTCCCCTTCTCCAGCCAAGGAGGGGGGTGTGATCCCTGGACTGTTCAGTTTCGAATCCTTTCTCGAGCAGCAGCTGGGTCAGATTGCTGCTGAGCTTCATAAAGTTGTCTCTGCCGCAAGCATCTATGGAGTTGTTTTGTCCGTTCGGGAGCCCCGCAACATAATGTTTAGATGATATCTGAAGCACCTCTGACCGGCGAAGTGTGCTTGCCAACGTAGATTCAGTCGTTTGCAAGCTCCGACGATGCCCACTGCTTTTGCAGATGCCAAGCCGCCAAGGGCCTCACGGCAAATGTGGAACATCGCAGAATCATAGCAGAATGGCGTTGACCTGTCTCCTCAGGCCTCCGTGAAGATTTAACCGCGCGAAATCCACCCAGAGAACCTGGACATTGGCTTCCACCGAGTTTCTCGCGCTTGCTGTCTTATCGAGCCTTCTCTGCCTCACATCCTTAAAGCTTCACATAGAGCACATGGAAAGATTCGCAGGGCACCGCCCCCGACTTGCGCTTTGCTAATTGCTCGGAGGGTAGAGGTGCCACGGGATGGGAGAAGAGTTGCACCATCGATTGCTGGCCCTGTGTGCAGCACAGCAAGATCACATGGTAGGTGGGAGCGGGTGAGGTGCCACGGGCACATACTGTGACGAAAGACTGTAGGATGGTGTGGGACCTTTCGGAGACGTCGCCCAAACGGCCCTGCTCTCGTCCCACGCGAAAAGACTTTTGAAGCCCAGGCGAAATTTGAGAACTTCTAGCATAAACGATGTTAACTTCAGCGCATAGCAATGCGAATGCAAGGTCCTAGCATTGGTTGAGGTTGACGTCACAACATGGTTCGTCTCCCTGCTTGTCGTGGCGGTTGTCACATCAATTTGCCTGGCGCTGGATTCTGTGAATGCACAGCTAATGCAGTGCTTCTGTTGCTGGGGATTATTCACCATCGGCTTGATCTACTCCGTCGTTCTGGAGGAAGACACATGGGAGCTGACGCCACAAGTCCCGAAAGATCCCCGCGAAGTCCTGCGGCTTTTCACAGGCACCTCGATCCAAATGGTCCGCCGTTCCTCTTGGCTGGGACGCACGCCGGAGGAAGCAGTCTCCAAAATTCTCAGCCAGTCAGGGCGGCGCTTCCGGCCCATGATGCCAGGAATCGACGGCACGCCTTGGCCACGGATTCGGTCAACTCCAAAAGAAGAGCACGGATTGGATTCTTCGTTCTATCTGGTGCAGGACTACACTGTAGCTTTCAAGCTCCTTTGCTTCCTCCAGGCAGCTGTGGTGGCCTCCTTAATCGTAGAGTTGCTGAATGGCAGCATCCATGGGCCGGACAGGACGATCCCCTTTGCTTTGGCCTGCATTGAGTGGCCTCTGATGTTGTTCTGGCTTGTGCCCAGTCTGGTCAGGCGCTTGACGCTTCGCGCAGCCCTTACCCGGACGAAATCTAACGCTTGGTTTAGGGATAACCAGAGGGGTCTGGTGAGACAGGTGATGGTTGCTGGCATCGAGGGCTTGTTAAGAGACTGTACACGGCTGATCCATCTTCAGGGCATGGAGTCGAGAGCTTTCGTGACTGGTGACACCTGGGCGCAAGCGGACTCTGTCACAAAAGCCATGACCGGCCAGTCTCGAGCATACCTTGATTCGCACCTGCGGCAGGTTGCCATCAACAATGTCAATCGCGGACAAGCTCTGTTTGACGAGCTGCCACCCAACTTGAAGTCGGAGGTGTCAAGCATCTTCACCAGCTGGGATGCCGCCAACTCTGGGTTTGTGAAGCCCCAAGAGCTAGCAAACAACATGGAGCTGCTGGGCTTCAGTGCAACTTCAGAACGCCTTGCCAGGAACTTGATACGAATGGTGGATAACGACGGCAGTGGGTTGTTGAGCTGGAGGAAGTGCCGAGCTCTATTCATGCTGGCCACCCGCGGCCGTCCAACGACGGAGCGACGAAGAGATTTGACAACCTTCTTCTCCAGGGTGAAGAAGCAGAGCCCACGTGAAATGACCGTCTTCGAGCTCGCAGATGGATTGCCCTTGCATAGCATCACGGCGGAAGATCTCTCCAGTTTGATGTATCGCCATTTCGGTAAAGTCAAGCCGTCACTGACCCGTCCAGAATTTGTTGAGTGGATCGAGGCTGTTGAGCAATCCATGGTCATCGACGAAGAAGGTTGACTAGCCAACAGCTTCTCCTAGTTTCCGAGCAGTGTATAACATAGAGTTGTAAACGGCTGACTTTTCCACCGTCAGTCATTTGTTTATGTTGTGCATACATACCCTTAATTTGACAGCAACCTGGCGGAAAAAGTATGCTTTCGAACGTCATGAATGCACTTCGACGTAAACTGATACTAAGCTTGCTCGCTCGTGCGACTGCAGACTGCACCTGATATCTCCGCTGCAGTCCCTCTTACTTGTCAGCTTGGGAGCATCCCTGGGAGGTCATCAAGTTTCACCTGAGCCCATCATCAAGCCAAGGCTTTCCAGCACGAAGCCCGAAGCGGCTTGTGATTTTCGGTCTCGATGCCTCGCAGCTGCACAGCTGTCTCTTGACACGTGGGCCAATATTTATGGAACATCCGGCACAGGAGACGATGACTATTCAGATTCAGCTTCAGCAAGGCCCCCGTCGCTGAAGCGGGAGTGGGCAAACGCCCACTTTCCAAGTTTTGGCTGTAGCCTCTCGATCAGCCTACCAGCGTCTTGTGCAAAAAACTCCTTCCATCATCCAGCTGCGCAGAATCTTCCGGTTAGCCCTGCAAGCTTCCCTTGAAATGCGGCCTCTCGATGTCAGTGGTCCATAACCGGAGATGTGCATAGGAACGGAGAGATACCATTAAGTGGTAGATACTGTCTCACTCATGCCTTCATGCAGGGCACCCACATCTCAACGGGAATTTGCGCAGCAAACAGGCCTGCATCGGGGAAGTCGAGTGTTTTCACAAGCGTGCAATGATGTGGCGTGCGGCTGCCATTGCCCAGAAGAAGCCTGGTGCCACCATGCAAAGCTCACTTCGCCATGTGGCACCTGGCTCGATGCTGCGCTGCGACTCCAAAGAGCGGACGAGCGGTGGCTACTCAGATGCCCGGCAAGCTCTTGCGCGGGCGACCTCCGGTGCTCCTTGGAAGGAGGGAGAGGCGAGATCGCGAAGTACCCCAGGAAAGCCCAAAGAAGGCTTCCTTGCCGGACAGCACTGGGGGCATTGCCGACTTCAGGAAACTCTGTCAAGCAGCACTGCAATCAAACGAAACCAGCAACTCAAATGCGCTTGCGCTTCTTCGACAGGCCGGTAGAAAGGCAAGAACACCTGCAGAGGCTGCGCTTGTACTAAACCATATTGTCGACATGTCACGGGACGAGCACTTCATCCGGTTCCTGGTCGATAAGCTCGTTTCCCAGCGCCTTGCAGGCCAAAACAAGCATGTCTGTTTGGCAGCAAATGCCCTTGCACGTGTCGAACTGTGGATGCCAGCCTTTGGCACTTTGGTAGATCAAGTTTTTGCGGGCACGCACGCAGAGATATCCTTGGAACACCTCAGCCCTATTGATGTTGCGCAGATCTGCCGATTCACTGCTGTTTTCCGCCGGCATTTGGAGTGCATGGGCTTACCAGCGAAGCGTGTCCTGGAGGCTGTCCATCTTCGGCTGCAGCATCTCGAGGAGTCTGGGAAGTGCTTGGAAGCCACCGGATTCATCTCCTTGTTGAGGTCAGTCACTCAGATGTCGGAGGATCCGGCGGATGGCTCGGGGGGCGCGGGCTCGGGCGCGCGGTCTCTGGCAATGTGGCTCCGAAGCAGACTAGTCAAGGAGCTGCCGCTGTGCTCCCCGCGGCAGCTGGCGAGCGCGCTCTTGGATCTCGGAGCACTCAAGCAGCTGGATGACAACACTCTTCTACAGCTGCAAAGAGAGGTGACCCGCAATTGGAGGGCGAACACCATGCGACCTCGTGATTTGGCATCCATCATCTCCGGATACTCCAAGCTCGAGGGTGTGAGTGCTCGTCAATCCGCGATCGAGCCGCTGCTTCCCCAGATGCTCTTTATGATGGACAGCTGCTCCCAGGCGAGCCTTTGCGAGCTCCTGCACGGACTAGCCGCTGCCAATATCTACGACCGCTTGCTCCTCGACGAGTGGTCTTCAAACTTCGAGATGAAGGCCGGAGCGGAACCGTGAACTCGGCGAAGAGCGAGAGTCGTGTTCAAGCAGTGTCCTCATGCCAGGTGCTGGGCTCTCCTGGCGTTGACCTCGAAAAATCCTTCGGTGCGCAGAGGCCATTTCATTCCTTGTGCTCAGGTTCCTTGGAGGCGGCCCCGTACACTCTGAGCCCGCCGGAGCCTGACCATGCGACCCATGCTGCACAGTAACAGCGGTCGAAGCACGTTGTCCGGTGCGATTGAGGGCCCAGCTGTCGCTTGTCGTGGCGGACCTGGCCAAGCTGCGCTACGTGAAGAAGGCACAGCAGTTTGGATGGGGAAGACATGACAAGAACAGAAAAATGACACAGGATGGCCGAAATACCTTCTCAACCCTTCTGGGGCGTGTCATGGATGCCCGGCACACAGTCGTTGTCGCATGGCTGCTTTGGTTTCAGCGTGCATTTGGCGCAAGGTTGCTCCTTCTCTTGGTGGGCTGTCAGCGCACTACCCAGCAACTCGCGAAATCTCGCGAACTGCAGCATGTTTGTCCAGCAGATTATAAGCTGAGGTTTGTCACATTGTGTGTGCTTTGGCACGAGTCTCTCCTGCCCGCACCAACGTCTCGGCGTGGCAAGCTCAGCTTTTCGGGTGCATCGAACAAGGCATGCTGTCCAGGTTCGGTCATGCCTTCTCACGAAAGCGACGAAAGCTAGTTCTTTTGGTTGTTTGCAGGAGTGGTTGTTGGCAGACTTGTTCGGGTCAAACGAGACTCCGAGGGCCCCAGTGCCGGGGTACAACAGGCAGCAGAGCCGCTACTGGTATCATTCGGCAACACGGCCGCAGCAAGCATCTTCAACCCGTGAACGCACATCACGAATGAGAAGCAAGGGACCTGTTTGGAACCAGTCTTCTGCATTCGCCCACCGGTGATTATCGGGGCCCGCAGACGCGCAGGCAAAAGAGACGCGGCCCGTGCGAACCCAGGCCCGGGCCCCGAGCCTCAACCGGCACAAGAAGCTGGACCCCGGAAATACGTACACGTACTCCCGATGAGCGCTGATATGCTGTGCATTCGCCTTGCCGTGGCACATTTGGGTGTGCGTTCGCGTAGCGTGTCAACAGCAAAAAGACGAAAACAAGCGCCGAGCGATGCACGGCCACTCGCACACACTGCAACCGAAAACACTTCAGCCGGCCCCAGATCGCCGAGGATCTTGGTGGACAGTTCGCCTGCAGGGAGCGCAGAGTTCCGGTCCTCTCTTCTGAACAGGCTTGAGGCAGTGAGAAGCAGAGACAGCGCCGGCATGCACTCGCCTCTGAACGCAGTTTCACGGGAGGCGCAGCTCCTCGTGAAGGTGGAAGAGCTTCTACCACAGGCAAGCGCGAGCTTGCAGCACCGGATCCTCAAACGCAGCCGAGCGCTGCCAGGGGCTGAGCGCCAGCGCCGCCGCCTTCGTCAAGCTGCGGCACTTCAGAGCGGCGCCAAGAAAGGGCTGAGGGCTGTTCGCAGTCCCGTCCCGGGCCTCGCGCTACGCTGGCGCTACCGTCGCTACCGTTGCTTCCAGGCGAAGATCTCCTGAGTGGTCTCACAGAGGCAGCCGTGCCCCGCAGAGCGCCAAGCAGCACTGCAGCTACGGTGCACGGCAGAGAAAGTGCTTGAGAAAAATCCGAGTGCTTTCAGGTCTCGGGAGCTTTTCCGCAGAGGACTTCTCCATGTTCTCGTTTGCCCTGGGCACCGCCCAGGCCCTAGCGGCCTCAGCGCTTGGACTCTTGGGCTTCTGCTAACAGCCTCTTCCTGTGGTGCGCTGCCTGCGAGTGCTCTTGAGGCACAGCACGCTTTGGCACAAAGCTGGAGCTGGTGCCTCAAGCAATCCGAGAAATCGCTGCCTTACCAACCCTCTTTTCCCAATGGCACGCCGCGGCGCAACTTCAAAGCTGCGTACTGTAAACTTCAAGCAGAAGCCTATACCAGCGCTTTGTAAAGAGAGCCCTGAGTTCAGCAGCCCCAAGCTAAAAACTTCCTTCCAAATCCCACCAAAAGGTGAGGACCACTTGGTTCAGCTCGGTGAACATGCAGCCCAGTCGCTCCAGCAGGCATCAACCCCTTGGACGCCCAGGCGAACCCGCGGGTGCCAACGTGCAATAAGCTCCTTTGTGCTAACCCCTACCTCGCCTACTCACAGTGATGTTGTCGGATCGAGCTCGCAAATGGCTCGGCCAAAAGACATAGGACATTTTCCAAAGCTGATCCTAGCATATACCAGTCTAGCTGATATTATGTGTGTACACCCCCGGCAGAAATCAATGGCATCAACGGAAAAGCAGAAGCAATGTCCACTGCCTTCGGTCAAGGTTATTCCGTACGAATAACACAGCCGAGAGAATCTACAGGATTGCGCTGACTCGGGGAAGATTGCGTAAACACTAGGTTGCTGGATTTTCGTTGGAATCGAAGATGGGTCAATCTAAACTCAGCTGTTATTGAATCTTGTAGTGGCCGACGTTTTGCCACGTGCTCCACGCGGTTTGTCGCTACGTGCAAGAACTTCACTGGCTTTGGAGATTGCGGAAGTTGCAACCGGGTTGAGTGATCTTCATCAGTGAGTCTTATGTATGCGGCATTGTCATTGCCCCGTGCCAGGCAAGTTTCACAGGTGTTGCAACCTTTTGCGGCCCAAAAGCGCCCTCCAGAAGGACGGCTTGCCAGTCATGTCATGTGAACTCAAAGACCCTTTCGCGTGGCTTTGCTTCAAAGGCTTGATCCAGGCTGCTGTAGCTCATTTGAGGACCCGACGTGCCCCGACACGTCTCGCGAGGCTTCAAGGCCTCAAGGCATGCGCATGCTTCGGCTTCAGGAGATCATCCTCAAGCTACTCGCCGAGAGATCTCGCGAAGTTTTTGAACCACCTTCAAGGATGCGGAGTTCTGCACCACGATATGGCAGCGTCCTTTGGCCAGTCGGAAGTTCTTGCGACTTTCCTTGAGGCATCTTTCATCTCGGCACAAGCGAAGTCTTCCAAGGCAATGGCTGCAGAGATCTTGCAGTCATCCGAAAGGCGATTGCGACATCGAGGAGGGAGAGTTGGGTAGATGGCAAATTGTGGTTGCCACGGCTCCAGCACTTATGCCTTGTTGTGAGGCCCTGAGATTGTGGCCGTTGCCAACTCCTTGGCCCAGCTTCGCCAGGTGATCCCTGTGTCGCAGTTGAGGCTGGGCGGCGGGCGGATTTCGCAGTGGAGAAGCTAATCCTTCGTAGTCCTCCCACGGCAGGTATCGTTTTCGGAAATTGAGCATCAGCGTGCAGTTAGCGCTGGCCAGAAACTTGCTGTCACTCCGAGACCAGGTGCCTCCGCACCTGTGCATTTCCTCCCCTTCTTTTCATGCTGCTGTTTGGTTGAAGTGATGATGTGAACCCGCAGCCGACAAGTTGCTGTCAATCCGTAGTCGACTTCTGGCGACTGAAGTGATGCCTGGTTTGGGTGCGAGCCTTATAGGTATGCTGTCAGCGCTTGTTGCGCAGATGCAGAGTTCTGAAGGTACTGCCATCGTCAGTGCCTTCACAGCTCATGGCTTGCCACCTCCGGATGCTGGCCATGATTCAGGTGTGCGCGTGTATGGTGCACGTGGGGGTGTTTGTGGCTCAAAAAGGGCTGCAGAAATCCGGAAGGTGACCCTTGGGGTGGCCTGACTGCCGAGAAGCTCTTGTCCACAATGCAGCGGACCCAGTAAGTGTCCATCTCACAACTGACGTGGCAGAAGTGGCCCGAGGCATCCCAAGATGCAAAAGCTCTTGAAAGCCATGCCAGACGTTCGTCGAGACTACGTGCGCGAGCTGGACACAGCACTCGTCGAGAGCAGCGTCTTGGCATGTTTCGCAGAATCTGAAGCTTGGGAGCTTACCTAAGACGATGTCGAGAGCCATCGCTTGAAAACAGTGCAAGTCTATGTGTTGAACAGGAGGATTGCGCAAAGACACCCTTGCCCTTCTCCATGATGAGCATCAACATGTGCCAGTAGCAATGGATGACCTTGTTTCCTCTACTTATAGCCTGAGAGTCGGGACCGCGGGAGCTATTGCTATTGCCGCTGTGGGGGCGCTGCCACCCGAGGAGGAGCGGCGAATCCTGATGACATCAAGATGCTGCGGGAGCAGATCGAAGGTGCAATCAAGGCCTCAGGGATGGGACGCGGAGAGCCTCGCTGTGCTGTAGCTGCTGTTTCACTTGGCTGCAAAGTTTCATTCTTCCTGCTAGGAGATGAATTCTGAGCACCTTGTCTGCAGATGCCCATGCACGGAAAGTGGGCCGGTGCCCGGCCCACCATGCTCTTTTTTGGTTGCTGTCACATGCAGTCACTCGCTGTGCTCAGGATTGGGAAGAATCCGAAGGCATTGGATGACCTCATGAAAGAAACAGCATCCAAGATGGCAGTGTGTCCTGTAATGGTCGCTCCACCTCCAGTTCCAGCGCCTCTCGCCTTCGAGCAGGGTTCAGTTCTCCAGCGTTGAAACATAGGTGTCGGAGTGCCTCGTTTTTCCGCTTCCTTTTGCTCAGGAGTGACTGTCGGCTGGATCGTCGGAAGTTTCTGTGAAAACCAAAGGCTGTTTCACATTCGCCCCGCGCGTGATAATGCAACGATGAAGCGTAGACGTAGAGTTCAGCTCCGACCCGTCGACTGTATATAGTGATCGATGCTAGAGCCGGAAAGCCCTGGCAGAAGCCCTAACCCGGGCAGGCTGCGCAAGAGTGACCAGTGGTGTCCGACGGTTGAAAAGGGAGGGATCACCATTGGACGAATGGCAGACCGTGCACTCTAGTTTTGCTTCAAAGAGGAGGGGAAGCTTTTTGACTTCGTTTGAAAGAAAAAGCAGGCAGACGTGCTGCGAATCTGGGCCTTGGTCGGACTCAGGGACCGCTTTGGATGCAAGGGAGACTGCCCTGAGCTGGATGCTTGTCGCTTGCCACTCGGATCTGTGCACTGCAGGACTGGCGCCTGCTGGCTGCACTGGCCACGAATGCATCCCAGGTGTTGCTTTGTCGATCTTTGCTGCGTAAGCTGGCGAGTCCTTCTGCTCTGTCGTTCGAGGAGTTGGATGCTGCTTCAACTAAGTCCTTAACCGGACCTGGGCAGCTGCCTTTCCCTGCCGAGGCGTTTGGCAGAATGATGCAGAATGCGCCAGCATGCACCAGCATGCTCATGAACGTTCGCTCGAAATCACGTCTCTTTGTGTAGGACCTGCCGCAAGCCATCTATGCATATGCCAAGTTGGGATCGCCTCAACAGGTGCCCTGCCTGCTTCATCGTCACCTTTGCATACACATGATTTGACTGATGCCCGGAACCTTAGAGGTGGCGCCGGAGTACCGAGCGACCATCCTAGAGTTCCTCGTCCGGGCCATGAAGGCTAAGAAGCTAAGAGGGCGTACACGTGCAGGATTGTTGCCGGAATTGTGTCATCCGCTGTAATGTGGTTTCCATGCAGCGGGGCAGTCCTCCAACGTAGCAATCGTGATCTGTTCCAGGCTCTCCTGCGGGTCGATGCAGTGCCACGTCTCGGGGAGAAGGCTCTGCGCCAGCTGTTGTCAAGGCCTCGGTGATTTGCTTCTGGGGCCCTTGCCTGACCCCTTCGTGGATGACGTCACGTGCAGCGAGCGATGTATTGACAACTTAGGCTTGGCATTGCCTTCTGGGGGCCCTGCAAGGAGCGGCCTGGTCCCCATTTCAATCCGAAGCCACCAAGCGTGGCTGCAGAGTGTTCAAGGCCAGCGGGCCAAGAGGAGGAGGCAGGGGCTTGGCCGCTGCAGAACACGCTTGGGAGTCGCCTTGGACCAGGCTGAGGCTGGACACCTCCGGCCAGGGGCTCGGAGGGAGTGGCTGAGCCAAAAAGAGGACCTGGGCTTCACTGGTCAAGGCAGGTCCTCCTGCGGCAGAGCCTGGACGTGTGGCTTCAGCCGGAAGCATAGCTGTAGCATGCCGTAGCCAAGCTTTGTGCGCCTCTCCTCGGTTGGCATTTATTAAGGATGGAGAGCTCTGCGACGGAGATTGCTCGTGCCGCCGGAGTCTGAAAGACCGAAGATTAGGAAAGCGCGCGTGGGGCCCGCAAGAAGCGCTCAGGTTGTGGCCTCGGCATCCCTGGAGTTTGGGCTTCCTGGCAGATACCTTTGCGAGGATCTCAGACAGCTTTGAAAAACAGCCTCCGCCGAGGGTGCAGGCCGTCGACCTCAGCGATGCCGCCGCGAAGCGCTTCCAGGAGGTGCAGCGGCCAGCGAGAGCCTCTTGGCAAGAGCTGTTTTACGTGTAACATGAGGTGTGCGGATTTCTTGTCTTTGTCAGAACTGCCACAATCTGCCACATGCCCTTGGAGAAGGTCTCCGGCCAGTCGGTTGACTGCTTGAAGTCCTACGAGCGCAGCGTGTTCAAAGCACTGGAGAAGCTCTTGACGGAAAAGTTCCGATTGAAGCCACCCGTGCCAAAGCTCGAGGCAATGCACGAGGCATCTTGCTGCGACGTGCGCTTGGCACTTCCCGCCTTGAAGGTCGCAGTGGAGGTAGGACTGAAAGGTGATCTTTTCGAGGGGCCCCGGGAAGCTTGGGCGGATGCTGGTTGGGGCCGGACGGCGGAGAGCGAACTGGATCATGGGCCAATCCCTGGAGACTTCGTTGCCGGCCTTGACGAGGTCCTGGAGGATGCAGACCAAAGATGGTTCAACGTAGGCGAGGGAGAAGATGTCGAGGCCTCTGCTACGAGTGTGCCGTGGCAGCAGCTGCCCGCTCTTCGAATAAGGCTCTTGCGTGCCTCGGGCTGGAAAGTAGTAGAGATCCCATACTATGACTGGCGAAAGCTGGTTAAGTCTGAACAGCAGCAATTCCTGGGCCAGCTGCTCAAAGATGCAGTTCCGGGATTTGCCCAGGCAAAGAGCGATCGAACAGACTTCCGTTTCTCTGCGAAAACAGTTGGGTAGGAGAGCTTTGTCGCTCGACCCCTCGAGAGTCGAAGAGTATTTGTGAGACATGTTCCGATGAGAATCTGCTTGAGAGATGGTGTCAAGTCAAGTGCACTGAGTAGGCATTGTAACAGTGTAGCATCGGACTCGAAACCTCCCCAACTCCGCAGCTGGAGAGCTTCGGAGGACTCTAGAGGAATCGGCTTTGCCCTGGTGAGAGCGGGTTCGGAAACGCGGGACGACAAGGACCTTCAAGAGCTCCAGCTCCGGCTGGGAGAGATGCGGGAGAGTGCTTGGGCTTGGGGGTCAAGAGCCTTGCAGCAGCTGCAGCTACCGAACATGCGAGAGCTCTTCGGACAGTCGCCCAGGCATGTCCAGGCCGTAGCCACCCAGCGAAAGAAAAACCAAAGAGAGGACGTGGGCACGGAGGTTCGGTTTTGAAGCTGGGAAAACCCTCGGTTTGCCAATTATCAGCCGCGCCGCTCGATCTACAGCATTCCATCGTCCTTTTCAAAGGCAGCTCTTCCGGGCTGTCTAAGGTATCGCTTATACCGGAGCTCCGCACGTCTTGACGAAGTCGTGAAAGTGCTCGACATCACCAAGGGCTCTGGGACAGGGTTCGATGGCTGTTGGGAGCGCCGAACGGGCTTGCAGTGTGCATGCGCTGTTGGCCAAACCCGCAAATGCGTGCTAGCTGCTGGATGGCTGGTAGATCTTTCAAAATGTAAAGACACCGAACAGAGCGCACCAGAACCCAATGTAATTAGAAGGATAGCACATGTAGCAGACCCCACACTTAGCAGATAAGTAGCTCGCTGCCATGCCAGGACTACAGGCACCTAGCAAATTCTCGTCTGCCAAGCACACCAACCCAAGCGGATCTGCAGAATCTCGTGCATTGCTCGGGGAATGAAGGCATCAGGTCGCTGAGATGCTGCACCAGACTGATGGACAATGTGTTTGCTGGAAACCGAGAGCAAGATTCATGTTGCCTTATGCGGCCCGTCCGTGGACAATGGCATACTGTGGCCGCGATATTCCGGAGATGGGCAAACCCGCTATAAAATGCAATAAACCTCCGCCGAGGTCTTCTGAGCCGGTGTATGCTGGTCTCTGAATCGCCCGTTTGCAGGGCGGCAGATCGCAGAAGCCGCTGATGCAGAACCACCCCTTGACGTCCGAATGCGTGGGTGCCTAACTTACAGGGTCCAACAAAGGTGTTCTACAGGTTGCAAACTTTGCTGGTGTTTTACGTTTGCAAACATAGCGGTAACAAGTAGCTGTTTTCACAAAGTTTTACACATTTTGCGATGCCTTCACTACCAGCACAATATAGATGCTGATGTCGAACGCTGTGTGGAAAGCATGAAGACACTGTTCGAAGCACCGCAGCAGTAAGAACACGTGGATTGTGCCAACCTCCTAAAGCGTGTTTCATGCGGTTTGCGCCAAGTGCTGATGAACGGAAGCTGGCCCAAGTAGGCATTTAGAGCATGCAAGCAGGTGCATTGGACAAACAGATCGTAGCTCTACTGGACAGCCGCTAGCCCACGACATTGGAAGAGAATCACAATCGGTAGTTAAATGCTAACTAGTATGAAAATTCGAGCACCATACGTCCGGAGCCCTTAGAGCCAACAACAAAGGGAAGGCGGCTTTGGGGCATGGTCTAGAGGCTGCAGGCACGGGGGATGTGAGAAGCTGCAAGCGGACTAGCACGGCTGCGAGCGGGTCCTGAGCAGGATGTCGACTCGCGTGGCAGGTTGGAAGCCGCCCGCTCAGACTTCACCAGCCATCGAAGACAGAAAGGTTTCCGGTGTTGGTTTAAACGATGGTGTTGAGCCTAGGGGGCTGACCCTACCGCAAAAGTTGATCTACAGTGTGCTCCTGCCGAGCTTCAACCAGGGGACCAGCTGTGAAAAGAGACGCCATCGCTTGCGCTTTGTTTGCCAGAGCGCGGTGGTCAACTTGGGGGTGCTGAGCTTCGTTTGGGTCAAGCGCCAGATGAAGCCCGACCCTTACTCCACGTTTCGGGAAGACCTTGACATCATACAGTAAAACTCCGAGGATGGCAGACAAGGAGCAGAAGGAAGTGGAGGAAATGCAGGCTGTGCTCAGCCGGCGTGCCGGTGACGGAAAAGTTGACGACCAAGAACTACCAAGGCTACCATGGCCGAGATCGCTTCTGAAAGCTGGAGTGAAAACAGCCGATACAGGTGGCATCTTCCGTCATGCAAAGATTGCCTTTAGATTCTGTCGCATGGCATGCTGCAAGTTGCGCAGACAGAAAGCCTGCAGCTACCGGAGGTGCTTCTTTGCGGCACAGCAGTACTACCTGTTGAACGCCAACGGCCCGGAGGAGGAGCACGTGAAGCTCCCCATTTCTCTGACTGGGCTTTGATCGATGGGGCAAAGTAGGAGACCGGAAAGGGAGCACAAAAGCTACTCGACGTGCTGGCGCAGTGCCGCGAGGCAGGCACGGCGTGATGCATTGCTCGGTGATCCTCTGTTCTCCTTGCCAGAGGAGCTCTACAAGAAGATCCCGAAGGACCAAAGATAAGAGTGCTTTGTCCAGTTTGCATCTCTTGGCCCCCAGGCCCCATGGGCAGTGTGTAGTCCTCGAGGACACGCCGGCATCGCGGCCACCTGCCATGGCCTCTCAATGACCGGCGGTGGCAGTTTCACCTCACCGGAAAATTTTCAGCTCCTGGGCTCCGGTCGGTGTCAGTGCGTCGGTCCAAGCAAACACAGCGAAAGCGGGCTCCATGCAACACGCCTTGAGAAACAGCATGATATGTGCTGCATGCGATGCTCTCGCAAGTGCTCGAAGACGGATCTGCCCGCGAGTGGTTCAACAGCTGAAGGGATGAGACACCTTCCGCTCCGAGATGTCAGGCTCTCCATTGCAGCGGTTTCTGGGTTCTGGGTTCAGAAGGTCAGAGAAGCACGTGTCGGGAGGCCTCTCTCCGAATGCCTCAGCATCGCAGGCCCGTGCGGCCTTCATGAGTCAGCCACGGTCCAAGAGTGTCTTAAGTCCTGGCCCTGGCGGATTTCGCTCCGTGCAAGCTGGAAGGTCACCACCATCCTTCAGTCCCATTCGAGACCCTGAGGAGTCTGGAAGCAGTGGCCTTGGTGTCTTCTGCAGCGCCTTCCTCGCCCATGGCCATGGCAGACCCCCTGTTCGTGTCAGCATGAGCACAAAAGGTTGTGGAGCCAGTGGACATTCGGAGTAAGTTCAGGAAGACTTGGTGCCAACACGTTGGGCTTTGATTTCCCCATTCGGCGGCTGCAGCTCCGAGGCGATTCGGAGAGTCGCACGCGATGTGCAGAGAAAAACGAAGAGACCGGCCTGGAGCTCGGAATGAGTAATTCACATCATGCTTTTCCAGTGTATCGTATAGCGGTAGGATTAGCGAGAAGAAGCTCCGCAGCTCTGCCGATCATTGCCTTTGACTGTGCTCCAGGCGGTGACTCTGTTCGTCAGCGTCTTTTTCAGGACCGCGATCAGTGCAGATCCTTTGTGTACCGTCATACTTGGACGGTTGTCTGAGTCTGTGCCTCCGAGAACCATGCAGAAGCATGCAAACCATCACATGTAAGGAAGGGCGGCTTGCAAGCCACTGCCACAGGGACAAACTGGGGCTCCTAGAATCTCGATTTCCACCCTCGCTGCCAGGACCTTTCATCTCCGAACGAACGTGGTCTTAGTGCAGCGATGCTTGCCAGTTTTTTGCATGCCAGTGAGACAGTCCTTTTCAAATTTAGCTTAAGCAGCTTCATGTTCAGCTTTGTTCCCGAAAACCCCTCTGGGGTTGGGTTCTCGTTTAGTGCTCCAACGCGAGGTGCGCGATATCGGGCCCTGTCTTGACGGAAGAGCTTTAGAAGACTAAACGGTGGAGGGGCCTTGATATCGGGTGCGCGGACGGTTCGGGTGCGCGTACGGGGTGCGCGGACGGTGTGCGGTGGAGGGCGTGGACAAGGGGCGGGAGCGCGATATCGGGTGCGCGGACGGTGCGCGGNCGTGGACAAGGGACGGTGCGCGGTAGAGGGCGTGGACAAGGGGCGGGAGCGCGGACGGTGCGCAGTGGAGGGCGGGGACAAGGGGCGGGAGCCGGACTTCCATTCTGCCAGTATTCTCTTCGCCTGGGTTTTCGGGTTCCCGGCTTGACCTTGTTTTGACTTTGGTTGTCGCCAAGGAGCACGAATGCCATGATGGTGGATGCTACTCAGGATGTGAACATGCTTGAGCAGCACTCCGAGCCAAAAGATGAGGAAGCTGAGGAGACGGAGCAGGAGCATGGGGAGGACCCGGAGGATCAGCAGGAGTCCGAAGAAGAGTCTGAGGAAGCTGAGGAAGCTGAGGAAGCCGAAGCAGAGGCTTTGCCGAGCGCCGCCAAGGACATGGAGCTCGAGACAGCTGAGACACAGGAGCCACAGGAGCCACAGGAGGCCCAGCAGGACAAGGCCACGGAGGAGGCCGAGGAGCGCTGACTAGGAGCCTTGCTTTCACGAAACCCAGGGGCTTTGCACCCAAAAACTCGATCAGGCTGAGGAGGGCGAGGAGGAAGCGCTTGAGGACGATCCACCGGAGAAGGAGGTCCTGCACTCAATGGCAGCGTCCTCTCCACCTGTTGCTTCGCAAGGCCTTGCTTGGGAAGTTTCGGAAGGGAGAGCAGCTGGACAGGCGGAGGTCGCTGATGCCGACAATCAGGGTCACCAGATCGTCGCGGCAGATGGTGGCATTGTCCGCCACACAGTTTTCATGTCAACGTATTTCGAGCTTGACTTGGTGTGGCCGTGCAGCCCTAATGATGCTGCATGATGCTCGGACGAACTGTGAGATGCAAGGCAGAGCAGTGGAGTGGGACCTTGCCACCGGAAGCATCTGCCAAATGGGAGGTCTCCGATGAGGTCCCATGGCATTTTCGAGTTTCATCTTGCGACATCTTTCTTATACAGCTTTGTTTGTCATGTGTCGAGTGCGACAAAGGTTTGCTCGCTGCATTTCTCTACGTCGGACATCAAGCTTCCCCGCTCTGTCTACGACCGTCTGTATCATTACCAACGTCAGGGAGTGGTTTGGATGTGGAATCTGTACCACAAGGGCGACGGCCTCACAGCATCCTGACGGTGCATTTGCCAGTCTGCCTTTTTCTGCGAGGCTTTGGTGGAATTCTGGCCGATGAGATGGGCCTCGGTAAGACCGTGCAGACGGCAGCATTCTTGGCCTGCCTCAAGTTCACGAACCAAGGATGAGATGGGAGGGATGTGCCTCTAATGGTGTTGGCCCATGTTGGCTTCCTGGGAAAATGAATGTTCAGGATCCCGCTTCCTCGTTGTAGTGCCCGTCACTCTTCTTGAACAGTGGCGGCGAGAGCTTGATGCTTGGGCTGGCTTCTCAGAGATTGCCACCAGTGTGATGAGAGAGACTGAAATGGCGAAACAGGCTCAGAACACTGGCTTGGCGGTCCACGTGATGCATGGTGCTTTGCCCGAGCGGCGTGCAGCTTTGAGGGGCCACGTGCAGTCCCCAGACTTTCGGCCGACCGCATCATCGCATTCGGGTCACGACAGGTTTCTAGCGGCGGTGTTCTGCTCGTCTCCTATGCCGGTAGCCTACACACACAGACGGATTGCGAGTTGCATCTGCCGTTGTTCTGCTGAGATGTGTTGCGATAACGGTTGGATAGTAAGGATCTGGCTCGCACGTGTATTCACCAACTTCGTTTAGACCTCAGACAACTTCCGACTTTGAAGCTTGTTTTCACAGACTGGCTTGCAAAGATTTCAGGGACGGCGGGCTTGACAGAAGCCAGCGCCTCACAGTCCCGCAAGCGGAAGAGAAGCACAAGGTGCCACGCGATCCACCTGCTTAGTTGCTTGCTCCCCAAGTGCCATGGGTGTCCTCCTGCTAGGCGTGCCTGTCGTGACGATGACAGCCCGAGCGAGGAAGATGCCACGCCGTTCGGGGCTTGGCTTTCCCAGCACCAGCCGCCCGAGAAAGTCGCGAGCATCGAACGAGACAAGGTTGGGTCCTGTCGATGATGAGCAGAAGTGTGGACCTCATGGTCATAGACACGAAGTTGCTTGATCAAAGCCTTCCGTCCCCATGGAGGCCATGGGATGTCCTTGTCGTCGACGAGGGGCACCAAATCAAGAATCCATCGAGTCAGTCTGGCCGCGTGCTGCGCCGGATCAACGCCCGATCGCGCATCTTGCTGACAGGGCCAGACTCTTAGAAGCTGGAAGATTTCCGGAGAAAAGTGCAAGCATCGCCCAAGGACCCCGTTGCAGAACAAGCTCAGCGATCTTTGGGCATTGATGGATTTCGCACCGCTCTCTGTTCGGAATGTGCAAGGTAATGGGAATCTGATGCGGGAACTCGCTATTAGGCGCAAATGAATGTTAAATAGACTGGGGGGCATGATGAGGCACAACCAGCGCTGCTGGGGAACCATGCCACCTTCGAGAGGCCCGAAATGAAACTTGCTTCAATCACAGAGCTGGCGCTCAGCTTTGTGCAGGAACTTCTCGGAACAGATTGCGAAAGGCAGCAGATGAGTCTCTGAAATAGGTCGAACCCAGCGTGGGTGTTCGAGCAAGGCTCGAAGCGGAATGCTTCCCGGTTCGCTGTCGAGCTGAAAGATCACCTTGTGCAAGCCTAAACTCGTGCTCGCGAGTGAAGCGAAGCTCAAGGAAGCCTCTCAGAAGCAAGGCTCGTGAACTGAAACGGCTCACTGCACCACATTTCCTGCGGCGACTGAAGTGCGAGGTCGCCAGCATCTCAGGGCTGGCACGTGAAGTTGACTTCGTGTTGGGCGCAAGCATGTCAAGACCAGGCCAATACAACAAGTCCAGCGGCCAGCCTGGATGCTGCTCCAGGCGAGCTGCCGCCAAAGATGGACGTGATCCTGTCGTTGGCTCAGTGGCGGCCACGAGAGGGGTAAAAAATGACGGGAGCTGACTGAGGTGGCTAAACCTCACCTCTGCACAGCTCGAGCTGTACAACCTTTTCCTCACGAGCGAGCTGGTGTTGGAGACTTTGTCAAGTCTGTAGCAAGCCGTCTCTCATGACCTGACTCAGACTGACTCAGGTGCAAGGCCAGGGGAGGAACGAAGTGTGGCATGGAGGCGAGGCGGCGATCCAGCTCTTGGCTAGGTGGACAATGTGTGGCCTTCCTCTGCAAGGCGTTGCGTGCAATAGCAATGTTGAAGAAATTGCCTCTTATCTGCACTACGCCACTACCCTTGCCTGTGCTGTGTACCTGTCGGACCGACTGCCCTTGTCTCAGATATCGCCAGCATGTCTGAAAGGTGTGGTCATCCTCTGCTGTGCTTGTTGGCATCTCAGTACGATGCCATGTGCATGTGCACCCGCGAAGCTATGTCATGTGGCACAAAGGCCCCAAGACGAGTACAATCAGTGGCGAGTCCGGACCCTTTTGTTTCTTGATTTCTCTGTTTCGGCTGTCTTTCCGATTTCCTCTCACAGGCAGAGACGCTTCAATCTGGTCACCAAGCACCTGCTGCAGCTGCCGCGCCAGTGTCGAACCAAACTGCGACACAGGACAACAGATTGTGAGGTTTGATAAACTCGGAACTCTGAACGTCCCTAAACACCAAACCACACCGAAAGTGATATGCCATTCCCAGGAGGAGCCCGCTGGCACCCAGGAGGCCCGCTGTGATGCTTCGGGTGAAGCACTGCTTTGGGCATGCGGCCTCCAATGTGTCTCTTCCCGATTGAGTTCACACTGCCGGGAATGCTAGTCTTGTTGATTTCCCTGCGGCGAGTTCGGCGGCCACGTGTAAAGAATAGACCCCAGCCGTGTCGGGAACAAGACCAGGCTGAGTCGGGAGCTCAAATTGAAGTGTTCGGGGGAGAGGCACGTCGGTTTTCGGCCATTTTGGCACTCCCCAACTTTTTAAATGAAGTTATCGGATTTGTTGTGTCGGTGTTTTGCCCATTTAGGCCATCCAACCGACCAAATTAGACAAACATCAATCTACGTTGGCCAAAATTTCGAACGGCCAGATGTAGGACTTTTGGTCCCTGTGCCTCACCTACCCTTCCAACTGGATAAAATCGAGGCATTTTGGCCAGGTTTCGGCATCGAATTTTCAGGTTGGCATGCCCAACATTGCAAACGTTTCGTGGTGTTGATCATCTTGTACCTGGCCAACCCTTGCAAAATCTAGTTAGAACTGATACATGTTAATTTTGTTTAAATTTAGCCAAAAACCAAGCACTTAAGCACAATTGCCGGGGTTGGCTTTTCAAAATGCAATGTCTCGTTGGTTTCTTGTAACCCTAGACCTCGCAAATTAAGCAAGCTACCAGGTACTTCGGGGAGCTTTTCGGGTTTGGCCGCTTTGGCCTGTCCAAATTCGCCAAAGTTTGGGATGCTTGGCCATGTTCAAAAGCCCATCAACAAGGCATTCAACATTTTGGCAGCATTGTCGGGTTTCGCTTTCCACAACTCACCAAGTTTCGCAATGTCTGAACATTTTGACATCCTCGACCTGTGAAATGCAGCATAAAAAGAGCATGTGTGCTAAGTTTTCGGGGTTTGGCCTTTCCAACATCGCAAAAACCCGGATGTTAAATCAGTTTGGCCATCCAGTTTCGCTGTTCTCACCAACCCCACAATGTAAGGTTTCAATCATATAGGCTGAAATCCAGGTAGTTTGGCAAAAGTAGCGGTTTGGGCAAAATCCTCAATTTTGAATGATTATGATGTCACCGGTTGAGGTGTCAAATCAATTTTTGGCTTCGCCCAAATTCGGATTTTCTCGTTTCTTTGCAAACTTGGATGTTGACCAAATAAGTCTTTTCTTTGAGCCAGATGGCCAAATTTGATGAGCTTCGGCATTTTGGAGCCCGCTGCCTTGAAGTGGTCGTCGCTGCTTACTTGCTTGAAATCTTGGCTTCATGCCCTGTCCCGACTCGCCGGCCACTCTCGGCCTCTGGAGTATTTGAGAATTCAACTGCAGCGTTTGTGGGCGGAGAATTGGGATTTCCGTTTCCTTCCCGAGAGGAAAAGAATCGCCAGAGCCAGTCCAAGTCCAGTCATATGTGTTGTGGCCAGCAAAGAGTTTCATCCGTCCCTCTCGTCATCACAGCTCCTGATGCTTTGTGCATGTGTCCGATTTCTCTCTACCGTGTTCAACTGTATGCTGTATGCCGTTGTGTCGCCCTTGCCGTCGCAAGGGCGGAGTCCCCTTCCCTTTGGATTCGCAGAGGCGCCTGAGTGCCTGGAGCTTCTGCCACGACTTCGGGCGCTCATGACGCGGGCTCAGCACTGGGGGAGCTGCCTCGAGCGTTCTCGTGAGTCTCGGAGGCCGAACTCGGTTCAGGGCGCTGCGCTGTTGTCCACGAAGCTGCGCGTCCTCTCAGTCCTTCTTCCGCAGCTTCAGCGTCGAGGCTGTGCCGCGCAAGAGGGTGTCCACCAAGCAGCGGCTTGCATCGTCGAGGCCATCGCTGCCTTATCTTCTCCCAGAGTGTTCGGATGCTGGACCTCATTCAGGCCAGGCCCAGACTTTGGTGCTCATCTTGCGGGGGCGTGAGGGTGTTCCCTGTGAAGGGCTGTGTTCTGAGAGTGCTGGGCCTGAAATTCCTGCGCATCGATGGCAGCATCGACCCGAAGGACCCCTTTGTTTGTCACAGCTGCCATAGCCATAGCTGTGAGTGATCTAAACGTCCCTTTGAGAGGACCGCGATGTCAAACTGCAAAAGTTTCAGCAGGAAGACTCTCGGTATTTCGCTTTGTGCTTGGGGCCCGGACATGCAGCTGTACCCCTACATTGCACGTTCCGCAACATATAGAAGTATGAAAATAGTGTACCTTGAAAGACTTCTTCATGAGCATTGTTTCTGGTTCGGGCGGGTCGCTGGGGGTGCTAGTCAGGCAAGTGTCAGACAAGTAAGCCGCCCAACGAGCGCTGACTCAGCGCTTTGGACAGCCCATGTTTCATGTCACAGCTTGACACCCTCAGTTTGTATAGTAGCTGTGGTGCAATCCCTTCCCAAGCATCTCTACGCTCGCTCTTTCGCTAGCTTCCCGTGTTACCTTGGAAGCGGTTTTGTATCTGTTCCCGCGCCCCTGTCTCCTTCTGCCTGCCTCAATTCGTCTCGTGCAATATGTGCTCAGCTTTGCCGAGCTGAAGTTGCTCTCCTCTGTGGGGGGCGGTCGAGCACTTGCGGAGCCGCACTGATAAATAGAGGGCAAAGAGCACATGCATGCATGTGGGTGATGTGCAGGTTGTGTAGTCACGCATGTAAGAGTGATCGAATAGTCACCGAACGCCGAACGCTCGTAGGTGACAATCAGACGTAGACTCAGAGTGCACGTCTCAGAGTCTTTGCATGTCTTTGCTGTATTCGCCACAGTCATGTATGTCGAGTCACACGATGGAACGTGTTTAGCAGCCGGAACACATGCTACAGGAGGGGGAAAGGACAAAAAGGTGCAGAACAAACGAACGTCTCATTCAAGACGTCAGCGATTGCTGCTTCAACGAGTTCCAGTGGTGAGCGACGTTCGGGGGGGAATATATGCACATGAAGCGATATCTGTTTGAGCATCTATGTGTCCTGCCGAACTGCCAGCTCATTCGTCTGTCGGCATCGTGATCTGTACCGAGGTCTGAGCATGCAGGTTGGTGGAACGGGCTTGACTGTAACGGGTGCCAACCGTGTCATCCTCGTCGACCCGGCATGGAATCCTTCTGCGGATGCGCAAGCGATCGACCGTGTTCATCGAATCGGGCAGAAGCGCGAGGTGCCAGCACGTGGGCGCTTTGATGGCTGGTTCTTGCTCTACAACTGCTGCAGGTGGTTGTCTACAGGCTCATCGGCTCCGGGGCGATCGAGGACAAGATGTTCAGACTCCAGATCTTTAAAGGAGGCTTATCCAAGACCTTCATGGAACATGAGCAGCAAGTTCGATTCTTCACGCATCAGCAGCCCTCAGCTCAGTTTCATCCAGCTTCAGATGGACTGTACACAAAGCCGCCTTCCGTCAGAGTGTAGTTAACTTTATTCGACTGTTGGGACCGGTGTGTGTGTGTGTGTGCATGGGTGGGTGGGGGGTTCGCGATGCATGAGGTTGAAATCGCTCTTTGAACCACCGAGCCAGCCGTCTTTTCGTGCTTAGACTCTGCAGCTGTCCAAACTGGACACAGACGTGGACTGCCAGGTCTGCTTCCACGCAGTCGTTGTTGGCTGAGCAAATCGGGACAGAGGCTTTGGAGCATGAGGATCTGCTCCGAGCAGCGTCCTTAGGCCCACTTAAAAAAAAGGCCGAGCTGCAGCACAAGAGAAGAATTTGACTGAGGTGGTGGCGGCGGACGTCGGAAGCACCGATGACCCGCAAGCCCTGGCTTTCTGGCAGAGCTCCGACGTCTTGGGCTTCTCTGATTATCAGCGACTCTTCATGTTCTTGGAGCAAGCAGACTCCGAAGAGCAGGAGGCCTGTGACGGGAGAACCAATTGCAAGAATGCTGAGAATACTGTAAGTGTTTTCGAGTGCGGTCGCAGATGTTGAAAAGATTAAACTTGGAGAATTGATGTGGCTTGTGACGAGGCGGTCGAGCAGGCAAAAGAACTGGCGGCAAAGTGGGGTACCTGGCTTCGCCATCCCCTCTGCAGCACACTCTGTTCTTCACCTCAATGTTTGATCAAGGTTAAAAAGTGAGGAGTACGTGAAAGATCAGGCATGCAAACGGAAGTAGCTTTCGTGCATGTGCCCTTGCAGTGCGCTTGACGTGCGGATCAGCCGGAGGTTGTGCAGGGAAAGTGGCGAGGCGACCGCTTCGCTGCCAAAGAGAACGTGCCGGGAGATCCCAGAGCCTTGTGACTTTTTCGCAGTGTCCAGTGTCGACATGACGCAACGGCTGAGCCCTGGTTTTGTAATGAAGTAGATCTGCTCTTGGTGAACGCCCAGGCGGCACAGATAGTCACACGGAGGCGACTGGCAAGCAGCATGGATGCCGACCCATGTACGGAGTACTTGTTATGTTTCGACAAGGCAACAAGGCAAGACGGAGCCACGGAGCCAGGGGCCGGAACTCTATGGCTGGGTACACGGGCATGGGATTAAAATGTACAGACTGGAAGAAGAGCGACAGTAACAGTAAGAGTAGCTCAACACGCATGCGAGGCATGGGGTTCTCCAGGTTCCCCTCTGCCAAGAGGAGATAGGGAGGAACGCGCTCTATTCAGTCCGCACTTCTGGTGACACGTGTATGTAGTGGTATGATCTGCAACAAAGCCTGACAGGTTTGTGCTCCATGCGGTTTCGGTTGGTCTTTGCTGACAAGAGTGGTACAAGACTTGACCATTAATGGAGTGAGAGCACTGGCTGCTGACTTCAGGGAGAACTGATTGCGGCTGCTGCATGTGGCAGGTATTGCAAGTCCCAGGGTGTGAATCGAAAAAGTGGTTAAGGGTTGAGAAATGGCCGGCAAAAAAGAAAACCCCGACAACGTGGCAGACTCCGCTGCTGTCGTCGCTCTCGAGTTCGAGACATGAACGAGTCTTCGGGAACATTCTGTAACATTCACGGTGCACTTGGAAGTCACTCTCCAACAGCATCTTCTGTGACAAGAAGCGCGAATGGTGCAGTTTCGAGTGCATGGTGTCTAGGTCACCTCAAGTGTCGGAGCCGCTGAAGAATGCGTGAGATCATCAGCTGCCTTGCTTTTAATTTGCGGGTTGCGGAAACCCATTGTAGGACTAGTTGAACCCTAATTCGGCTGCAGCAGCAGCGAGTGCTGGCTCTGTTGGCAGCAGTTAGCCGTATGTTGCGGGGGTCCAGTAGTGCAGCCAACTGGGGGCCACTTGGCTCATTGCACTGGCGTTCCACGAGCAACAAAAATTATACCGAACGATACGAAATAATGAAAGAGATAGAGAATATAATTTTGGTTTAGATCATATCTATATTTGTTCGCAATTATTTAAATTATACAAATATAAATTTCACATTTACTTGTGGAACATAGAAAATCTTATATATAGATATATGCGGGAATCTATTCATTCGAAAATTAGATAAGATAGAATAAGAAATACGAACAATTTAATTTAAAAATATTAAAAAAAAATATTATTGATTAGAATATATTTCTCTTATTTTTGAAAGAAATTAATAATATATAATATATAATTATTCTATAATATATAATTATTCTATAAATACAATAAGAGTATTCGATTTTTTTTTTCAATTATTTCTTTTGCTCTAAAATTTAAAATTTTCCGAGAAATTTGGAGGCCCGAGGTATTCTATTCTCTTATATCTTTTGTCGTGTAATTTCTTTTCTCTATTTTAGGGTAGGATACGAATTTCATTTTAAAATTCTTGGTAAATTTTTCGAATTGGAAACGTTTTATTAGTAAGATTCAAAATTTCTTGGAAATTTTGGGATGATTAATTTTTTGGATATTATCGCGTGAAATTTCTGGAAGATTTCGTTGGTGAAATTTTCTTGAAATTTTGGAGTCGGAATTTTGGATATTATGATGGAGTGTAATGTCGCTGTCTGTTCGATTTTTTCGTGCGATTAAATTAATGGTATCGAATTGAACGAATAAAAATAAAACGAAATTTTATTTCGTCGCGAAGATAAATTGAATAACGGTATTCGTCGTAAGATTTAATATCGGTCGGTCGTCTGTGGCCATCGTTATTGTTCGTGGTGGCTCTCGGCGTCTGTCGTTATATCACTATCTGTCGTTACGTTACGTATCGTTTGTCCTCATATCGTCACCCGTCGTCGTGTCGTTTGGCGTCGTGTCGATCGTCGTATCTTCTGTTGCGGCGTCTGTCGTCCGTGATTCTTTATCGTATCGTCTGTCGTCGTGTCGTTTGGTGATGGGTCTGTATTATTTTATTATTTGATATCGTATCGATCGTGGTCGTGATATCTATTATTATTTTTTTCTTTCGTCGTCGTGCAATTTATCGTTGGAGCATCTATCATCGTAGCATCTTTAATTTTTGATATTACCCGATATCATGATATTTAGATATTATATCCCAAAAAATCTTATCCAAAATATTTCGGAAATGATTTCTTAAGAAATTTCTATTGAATATCGGAGACAAAAGCATCAATAATAATATTAATAACTTATTTCAATGACCCCGATGACTAGAAACACGGAAAATCGAAGATTTTTCAAGTATGGCTGCTTGAAACAATAACATTAATTAACCTATATCTTCGATGGTTTTCGTAGATTTGCGGGTCTCCACCAATTTCGACGTCTCTAATGAAATATTGGGATTTGATTTTCTATTACCATATTCTTCTTATAGAATGAGCTATTTATATTAGGCCGCGGGAGGATCTCGGGGTTCCCGCCAAATCAGTGGTTCCGATGGCCAGAAACACGGAAAATCCAAGATTTTTCAAGCATGGCTGCTGGAAGGAAGCAAGAGCATTCATTCACTGGCAAATTCGACGATTTTTCGTCGATTTGCGGGTCTCCACGGAAAATTGGGAGTTGAATTTCTATTACCAAATTCTACTTATAAAATGTGCCATTTACATTAAGTCGCGGATGGATCTCGGGGTTCTTTCTTCTTCTTCTTCTTGGTGGTGGCGGTGGTGGTGGTGCTGTTGTTGTTGGTGTTGTTATTGTGAGAGAGAGGGAGAAGGAGAGAGAGAGAGAGAGCGAGCGAGAGGGAGGGAGGGAAGACAGAAGAGAGAACGAGAGGGAGAGAAGAGAGAGGGAGAGAATAGAGCCACTATAGATCTATCCAATCTGGTATATATCTTCGTAGCTTCTTCAAGGTGCGCCCCAAGCTCTGGAGAACGCTTGATAGATCTCAGACGAAGGGCCTCATAAATTTGCAACAAGCAATAAGTCGTAGGAATCAGGATAAATGAGCTGGCCTAGGCGGGACTTGTGATCATATTATAGTAATCTTCATTATCTTTTTTCTACGATCGGAGAGCCATTTATTATAGAGGCTTTAATAGTTAGAATAAGATTTTGGGACCCATTATATTATAATTATAGTAGAATAATAGAATAAGGATCCTTCAAAATAGTATAGATAATTATTAAAGTCCTCAATTATGAGTTGACCTTGGCACTTTCTTGAATGAATAAAAGAATCATATTTCGTTTATTCAAAGTTTAGCGTTTAGAGAACCTGAAATGTAATTTATTGATCTTGAAATCTTTTCTATTTTCTAATAGTCATATTATAGGCGACGGTCTCCAGATTTGAATTGCACATGATCTGAGGATATCTGAGGCTTTCGTGATATATCTTTGGGTCCTCGTCCAGCATATGATTTTTCTATTATAAGACGAAGGGGATTTGCACTATTCGGGTAAGGCAGATCAATTTGAATATGCATGCTCGATATATACAAAAGTAAATAACCGAAAATATCTTATCTGAGGACTACTTCATATATGATACTAGAATATAATAAATCATCGGATTAAATCTCTCTTGAAAAGATCTTAAAATCAATATCAGCTGGAACAGGATAATGAGAAAAGATTAATATTCAATTATATGAATCATATCTTCAAATTCCCCACGACCATAATATTCTATTCTATAGGCCCTAAATCCGCCATTTTTCTTATTTAGATATTGACAAAATTTATCATATTATATTAATAAATATCATTATTATCAACAGAAAATTCTTCAGAGATTCGTCTAAATAATATATATGCAGATTATTCGATATAATATAAGATTTTTTTAAAGATATCTTTTGATTTTTATTTGACCACGATTATCTTGATTAGAATAAAATCATTAATATATCCGCTAGGCACTAGAATATAAGATTTATTATAGCTTGATTTTCTATATATGAAAAGATATATTTAGTTCAGAGATATTCACGATATAATAACCTTTCAGATTATTTCTCGATATCAGAATTACTAAATTCTCCATCTAGTATATTATTCAATCTTTTAAAATTAAATTTAGGATTCGGAGTTCTTTTTATAATGATTTATTGCATTAAATTCATATAGCATCTATAGATTCTGATGGAAATCTTATAAATTTATTCAAATCATATTCTGAAATGAATTTTTAAATTCAATCTAAGAAATCGTATCGCCATATTATTTTTTAAGATTCTTTTTTTGCTTTCTCAATTCGTAAGAAAAGAATTATATATATATATTAAGAATACATATTTCTATTTTAATTCTTATTTTTATTAAAGCATCAAAATTTTTGTCTTTGAATAATTTTCTGAAATCCATTTCGAAATACCAATATTTCGATCGAAATTTTAATTTCCTTTTTCATTCCTTCTATAGAGCTATGAATTTTTCATTATATTTCTTATTAATGAGATCATATTTCCAAGGTGAATTCGAAATAATTTTCTCTTATTCTCTTAAATCTAATAGTCATCATAAAAGAAAAATTATGATATATATCTATTACGCTCTCTCAACTCGGACATGCCAGGCGAGGGTCTCAGTGCGAGGTCGGGGGACACATGTGGCATGGGAAGCTCCTGCCTTCCCATCAAAAGGACAAGGTCAATAAACGTAGCATATCGCTTCGCAAGAAGGAGCGGCCAGAGCAGGCTGCCTTCCCACAAAGAAGTCTCTCATCTACACGGTTGGAGCTACTTCAACGTCCGGCCCCACTTGATCTCAGGCCCTACATCCACGCAAGACCTAGCCATAACATAAAGCACAAGCTCCCCCGAACAAGGTGGCCGGAACACTACACAATAGGTGCACTTTGTCCTACCCTGCTCAAAGTCCCCTGCTGTCAGCGAAGGCTCACAAAACAACAGGCTTCATCCTATAGCATACAAGGGTCTCTCTGCTACTCAGCCTTCCGCAAACTCCGGCACCAGCCCTAGAACCCGCAGTAATGAAAATTAGGGTGCTGGTGGTCCGGGAATCCCACGGTGGCTGCACTACCTGGCTCAAGTTCTCACTGCGAAACAGTTCAGTTAGTAATCAGATGAATGCCATGTCTGACGACGGTTCCCTTCGGAACTCTCCGGGCTACAGCCCCATGGACAACGAGTCGGAGCAGGGCTTGAAGAAGACCGCTTCTAGATGGAGCACGGCTAGGTATCATGTGCACAGCTTTCGCTATTTCTTGGGACTCATGGCGATAGGCATCTTGCAAAGCACGATCTCTCCACCATACATCGAGAACACGTTCTTCGCAGAAAGGTACGGCGGGGATGATTTCGAGGCCCGTCCGTCTTCGGATCCATGCCGAAAGGGTGCACTTGACTGGGCTGCGCACGTGGGGCGCTCCTTGAATCACCGTTGTCGTCGAGCTCGCCCGCGCGTGGAGCTGGC